>SSSI01008124.1:0-35369 GCA_004796505.1 Oryzaephilus surinamensis | reverse complement strand
AACAACAACATGAAAAGGATATGCTGAAAAAGAAGATTTCAGTTGAACGTAGTGGTGGTGGTGTGTAATTTCTAAATATGTATCACACTCACACAATAGGCACAATTTGTAAATAATAATTTTATTACATATATCATGATTATCTGATAAATTATTTTTCCGTAATGTATAAAAAATTTGAAAAAAGTGTCAATTAAATACTCACGACAATCTTTAAAAGTCATGAATGTGCTAAAACTGAATTCACAGTACATCTTTAATTTATTAAATGATATAATTATTGTATTTTAACTAATTGTTGTTATATAAATAATAAATTTATATAAAACTGATATATAAATAAGAGTTGAAACATATTGTATTAAAATGGGGTTGTTGCATACAATGCAAAATGGTTTTTATTTAACTTTGCATGGAATCTGGAGGAGGTGTAATTTGAAATACAAAACAATTTTTTTAAAAGTACGTGTAGTTTTTAGGTCTGTTCGGACAAGCCGTTAGTGGACTATCCAATGGATAGGTCGTCAGCTCCGTACTGCTCAGATACGTTTTAATATACATTAGAAAGTCAGACCGAACGGTTTTTTTCCAATGCGCATGAGTCGTATCGTTTGTAAACGATAAATAGCTCTGTCCGAACAGACCTTTTATTATTCACATTAAATAACACTAATATATATGGGACTTATCGATGGTTATTATCATATGCTAATTAAAACTTTAGTCTATTTTCTCAATTTAAAAAAATCTAATGGATTATATATAGTACCTGGAAGTACTTTTCTAATTACACTTTCTTTAGGTAACACTGATAATTTTTTTTATTTATAATATCAATAAAAGCAAATGTGTGTGCGACAATTTTATTGTGCTTCCATTTTAATTGTACATAATTATTATAAAAATATTTTGATTGAAAATATACATTATATTTTATTCTCTTACAATAGTTTGTGTTTTATTTACCGTAAATTGATAAAATTTACACAATATTATTACGAAATACATTATAATATTACATAATTGTCAAGTTATCCCCTCGAATGGTCTATAGATTTTCAAGTGATAAAATTTATCAATAATTTTTTCGTACAGTGATAATAAAATATTATGCCACTAAACTAGTATTAGAAATGGATCACCAAAAAAAGGTTGTACGCCCTTTAAATCCTATAGAAAAGGCTAACATTTTATCAGTTTTAACATTTTCGTGAGTTATTCAAGCTATAATTTTGCACAAATACCTATATTTCCTATATTTTAGTTATACAATAGGATTGTTTAAAAAATGTTACAAAAAAGAAATCGACAATAATGATGTATATGATACAGTGCCGGCTTTTAGTTCAAAATATTTAGGGGATAAATTAGAAAAAGTGTGGCTACGTGAAAGTGTAGACCGACAACCGTCTATTCTGAAAGTCTTATTAAGATTTTATGGGCCAGGTTATTTCGTCTTAGGCCTTATACAATTATCGATGCGATCAGTCGTTATGTAAGCAAAATAAAACTTATTTCAGTTGAAAATAGATCTTCTTTTTAGATTTTTACAGCCAAAAGCAATTGGAAAACTTGTGGCTTACTTTGTACCAAATCAAACTAGTATCACATTTTCTGATGCCTGCTATTACGGGTTTATAGTTATTGGTTTAAACTTAGTAACTTGCATTTATAATCACAATTATATGCAATATATTACTGAGTATGCCATGAGAGTCAGAATCGGTTTAACATCTTTACTGTATCGTAAAGCATTAAGTATTAATTCCACATCTCTGTCGCAAATAACTGTTGGAAAAATTGTCACTCTTATGACTAAAGATGTGTTCTCATTTGATTCAGCCCTAGTTTTTATGAACGACTTATGGATTGGATTAATAATAACGTCAATTTTTGCATACTTGGTGTATGTGCGTGTAGGATTCGCGGTTTTTGCAATTATAGGATTCTTCATATGTGTGATTCCGTTACAAGGTAATTAATTAAAATTTTATTTTATAAATTGAGAAACTATGATAAAAGTTTCAAGTATTTTTGGGCAAGAAAACAATACAAATGAGACTAAAAACAGCTAAAAAGACTGATGAACGTCTACAAGTTACACAAGAAACTTTAACTGCCATGAAAATTATCAAAATGTACACTTGGGAAAAGTTTTTCGAGCGACATACAATAAATGCAAGAAGGTGACTATTATTTTGCTTGGAATTTAGTTTATCTCTTTATTGACTATTGATAATGCGATAGAAAATGTTTTTTATAATTTTTCTAATCACTTACAGAGACGAAGTTAATCAATTAAAAAAAATTTATTACGTTAAAACACTCAACATGGTAATTGGAGGACTTATTCAAAAAGTCTCTTTTTATATTCTGGCAATGACTTACATTTGGATGGGCAATAATCTAACAGCCGAATTAGCCTTTTTCCTAATCAGTTGCTTCCAAAGTTTACGTTCCTATTTAACCATTTCCATACCATTGGGCATATCACAAACGGCTGAACTGATAGCATCTTTAAAACGTATTCAAATTTTCCTAAATGCAAAAGAAACGGACGTCACTGAAGATGTGTCAGTATTGCGAAATCCACAAAAACCTCGAGTATTACTGAAAAACGTAGCCATTGAATTAAATGGTGAAAAAATATTGAAAAACGTCTCTCTGAAAATCGAACACGGACATTTAATGATTGTGGGCCCAGTTGGTTGTGGAAAAAGCTCTCTATTAAAAACAATCCTCAAAGATTACAGTATTTGCGAGGGCATTATTGACGTACAAGGGCGAATTTCGTATGCACCACAAGAACCATGGCTATTCCCATCGACTATTCGACAAAATATAACATTCGGACTGAAATTTGACAAAGAGCGATACGATACAGTGTTGAAAGTATGCGGACTGGTGCATGATATTAAACAATTCGAAAAGGGCGATCAAACCATTGTTGGCGACAATGCAATTAATTTAAGTAAAGGCCAACAAGCAAGAATTAATTTGGCCAGAGCAGTTTACAGAGACAGTGATATTTATTTGTTAGATGATTGTTTATCAGCATTGGATGCTACAGTTAGTAATGCTGTATTTCAAGAGTGTATTCGTGATTTTTTAAAAGATAAACTAGTTATTATGATTACGCACAATACAAACCACTTGAAACAGGCCCAAAATGTCCTAGTTATGGAAAATGGCGAAACATTATCATTGGAACAACAAAATAAAATGCTAGATAAACGCATTACGTATTATATTGATGAAGAGGATAATGAAGATTACGTGTTCTATGATTGTGAAAATGAGGATATGGAGCAAGATGAACACGATAGCCTATTAAAACCTTCCACAACGACAAGAAATATTTATTCAGAACAGAAACGATCTGGACAAGTTGAATGGAAAGTCTATGCAAAATATTATAAATATTGTGGTGGAATTCTTGCAATGTTTATTGTTGCACTTTTATTTATTACATGCCAATTTTCGATTAGTTATACTGAAAGTTTGGTTTCAGTTTGGTACTATTGGAATTAATCCTTATTTTCGCATTTTACTTATGAATTTATTTACAGGGTTAATTATGAACAGAATATTACAATGTATAAGCTTGACAATCGAACAAATACGACTGAATATGAAGAAATAGTTAAAAAAGATGATTCTTTAATTGCCTTTTACAATATTATGATTGCGAGTTGGAGTATATTGAGCTTATTAAGAGCATATGTTTTCTTTTATTTCGCATCAAATGCATCGAAAAATTTACATAAATCAATGGCTACGTCTGTGATAAATAGCAGAATGCAATTTTTCGATAGTCATTTCATTGGGAATATTTTGAATCGATTTTCAAAAGATTTAGCTACGTGTGACGAGTATCTTCCTTATTTAATATTTGAAAATTTAAGGGTAAATTGGAATACAATTTTTTTTTAATTTGATCGTATGTTTTTGATTTATTTATAGTTGTTTTCCCAAATTATCGGAATATTCGCATTGATCATTATGGTAAATAAAAACTTTGTAGTCGTAATAGCGATTTTACTAGTTATATTTTATTCAATGAGGAAAATGTATTTACCAACTGGTAGAGCTCTGAAACGTCTTGATGCCTCAAGTATGTATTTATGTGTTTATTTTAGTAATAACCAGATTTTTCCATGAGCCATTATGGCTAAAGAGCTAACAAAACTCTAAGAAACTTTAATACAAGAATTGGTACATAATTACTATGCAAATTTCAGCTCGAAGTCCAATGATAGGCCATCTAAACAGCACTCTAGAAGGTTTGACAACAATTCGAGCATACGAAACTCAACCGATTTTGAAAAAAGAATTCGACAAACACCACGACTTGTTCACTTCGACTTACTACATGATGCAATGTTCTGCAAGGGCTTTCGGCTTCTTTTTAGATATGTTTTGCTGTATATTTATAGCATCCATTATTTCATATTTCCTGTTTATACAAAAAACTGAGAGTGCTGGCAGTGCTGGTCTAGCAATAAGTCAAGCATTCATGTTAACTGGTTTCCTGCAATGGGCGATCAGACAATGGTCCGAACTGGAAACGCAGATGACGTCAGTTGAACGCGTTCTGGAGTACACGAACATTAAAACCGAGAATAAGGGTGGACTGACGGAGCCGAATTGGCCGAAAGCGGGTCGCATTCAATTCAATAACGTTCGATTAACTTACAACAATGCTGAAGAAGTGCTCAAGAATGTCAGTTTCGATATTCAACCAAAACAACGTGTTGGAATTGTTGGACGAACTGGTGCTGGAAAATCTTCCATAATTTCATCACTGTTTCGTTTGTACGAAGTGGATGGAAAAATAACAATTGATAATGTCGATATCAAGACGTTGAATTTAAAGTTCCTTCGTTCAAAAATTGGAATTATACCGCAAGATCCTGTTCTGTTTTCCGGCACTTTACGTACAAACATCGATCCGATTAAACGATTTTCCGATGATGAAATTTGGAGAGTTGTTAAAAGTGTTAAATTGGAAAGTTTGATACAATCTTTGGACTATAAAATAACGGAAAGTGGTTCGAATTTCAGTACTGGCGAAAAACAGTTGATTTGTTTAGCTAGGGCACTAGTCAGTCAAAATAAAATTATAATACTTGACGAAGCAACTGCCAATATGGATACGCAAACCGATAGTTTAATCCAAAACATAATAATGGAGAATTTTAAAGATTGTACAGTGATTATTATTGCACACAAACTTGTGCATATTTTGAAATGTGATCAAGTTATGGTTGTTGATGATGGTAAAGTGGTAGAATATGGTACACCAGATGATTTATTACATGATCCTGATGGTTTGTTTTCGAAAATGATTAGAAGAGCGGGAATAGACAATCAAAAATAGAAATTAAATTCTTTTTATAGGAAAAATAGATTTATTTTAAAAAAATTGTAATAACACATTGATAAATAAATTATATGTATAAATAAATGATTTTTAATTTGGAAAAAGTTTAAATAATAATAGTAAATTGACAAAAAGACAAGCACCACAAAACGCTAATAGACAAATTCCTTTTGTTGTTGGTGTTAAATTTGTAAATTCCGCACGTTCTTTTCGATATATTCTCGATTTATGTTTGGAACCTACAAGCTGTGGTTAAGAAATTGTTATTTAAGGTGCTATTTTACATACTTGCGATGTGAATGTTTAATTGGGCGGCACTGTTAGCAGTTATATCACATAATTCGCAACGATATACTTTTCCTTGATTTTCTATACGCATTATATGTTTTTTGCCAGCAACATGTCTTTGGAAAATTCTTGGACTAGTCACTCTTACATTGCAAATTTCACATACCAGCTATTAGAAATTAATACAACTGTACCATTTTCAAAAAGAATTGAATTTTAATTACTTACTGGTTGGTAAACTTCTAAATTGTCTTTTAATATTGTTAAATGATTGTTGTTTTCTGGTATTTTTTTTGGTTCAATTATTTCTTCGACACCGCTGTGAATTTGACCAGACATATTCATTAAAATTTAAATTAAAATTATTGGAAAACGTGTGTTCTGCTGGATCAATGGACGACTGACTGAGGTATAATGCTAAAGAATTCATGATTTCGAGTTTTTTTTGAAAAATCTTCAGACACTTTTTTAAATATCAAAAAAGAAATACCAATAATTATTCTAGTATTAGTATTAGAGTGATAATGAGTTTGCTTTATTTACCTTTATAATAAGTAATGTTATAAGTAAGTATAATAAATAATAATTAAACTATTAAAATTATCTTTGTTTTCAATGCAAATAATCGTTCATTAATGGAAAAACATAATGAAACATAGCATTTAATTTCACAATTTGTATCGACCAAGATAGGTACTCAAAAGTAATGTAAATTATCATAATTCAAATATGTATTATTTTTGTAAAAAACATCTTTAATAAAAAATATTATTGCACAATATTTCAGCTTATATAAAAAATTTAATCATTATGAATATATAAAAATGATTAAATTTAATTGTAAATTTAATTCGAATCATCCTCAATAAACTGTTATATGTATTAAGTACTTTTGTTATACAATATTATGATTACTTTTTCAGGGACATCAAGTTACATTTCGATTATTATCTTAGTTCAAGGCTAACATTAAATATATTCATAATGTAAATAATTGTATTCATGAAAAGTTTGCTGAGCATTGTAAGTGTAAACTCGTTTTGAGTTTCAAGACTCAACTATTAAATTATTTTGTTAGTACTGTAAAATATGAGTTCGTAAATTTTCGTTAAAAAAAGAATCAAGTTCTATATTATCATATTACTAATAAGTAATTGAAATTGTGAAAAACAATTTATAAACATTGATAAGCTGAAACGATAACAATTTTATAAATATGCAACAGTACACTTCAACATATTTGCTCGTTATTTGATAATTTCATATATGGAATATGAAGTGTGCTAAAATGATTTCATTTCAGTTTTAATATTTCATTATTTAATGGCTCATTAAAAATAGAAATTATATAAATTAACGTAAGTAACTGATTCAATAATTACAGTTATTCCTCAATATTTATTAGTAATTCACAAATTTTAAACACATTGAATGGTATATAAGTACGAGATTTACTCAAAATTTTAAATTAAATCCAAAAAATCGCACAATTAAGATTTTGTTCTCTTTGCAACTAATGTGTGAGCGTTCATTGTTTAATAAGTTTATTTTTAATAAATGTATAAAGAAATAAAATTTTTTTGAGTAAATAATAGTTATTACGTCATTCATAATTCACAAATAATTAAATTCAAAGTAAATAAGAATTGCCCAAAACATTTGTACACAGTTGTTTAAATATAGATATAAAACATAATTATGATTGTTATTAAAATGTTTAAATAAATATACAGTTGACTTATAAAGAAGCATTGAACACTAAGCATAAATAATCAGTTTTAATTTTATTGCGGCAGTGTGTTGACCGGTTTTTACGTTAGATAATCTGCTATAATAGTATGAATAGTTATATAAAATTGCAAATTTTATATTATTCCTATATGTAATAAAAGAGTGATCATTAAATTCAAGGATTAGCACTTTGAGGTATGGTAGTAAATTTGTTCTTAATCATTAAGTCTTAATTTGTGAAAACTTGATTTGCCGATTTTATTATCTATTACACATGTAGGTACTACATGTATTAGGTATTAAAAAGTACTATCTTATTCTTATCTAATACGTACATATGTAGGTAAATACTAACAGACGTAGAAATTACCTAGAAATATATAAATATCAGAATCTATTTTCAATCTAAATATTTCTGAAAGGCATGTCAGAAAATGAATAATTTATTTGTCAAACAAACAAGTTAAATTAATATTTAAACGAATGTAAAATAGACGTGTTCCTATACTTTGTTAGTTATTTTTATATAGTTAACTAAAATGGAGGAGGAAAAAAGCAAAAAGAAAATTAAAACAAATCCCTATAAAAAAGCCAATATCTTATCAAAATTATTTTTTTGGTAAGTTCTAATATAAGAAAGAAAGAATCAAACTAGAATAATTAACAATTTTCAAAAACATATCCTAGTTGGACATTTCCATTATTCGTCAAAGGTTTTAGAAAGGACCTTACAGAAGAGGACATATATGAACCATTAAAGTACCACGAATCTGATAGATTAGGAACGTTATTAGAAAATGCTTGGAAAAACGAAGAAAAAAAAAGAAAACCATCGTTATGGAAAGCTTTGGCTAAAGTCTTTGGGTGGGATTTTGCCATAAGAGGAATTGGTTTCATAATAATAGAATTTGGATTTAAGTGAGCAAATTTTAAATTTCCAATCCAGAATTGTTACGAAATTCAATTATTTTTTTAAAGGCTTATCCAGCCAACGCTTTTGGCAGGATTGTTGGCATATTACACTCCGAATCAAACGACCATCACTCGAAATGAAGCACTTATTCAAGCTGCTCTAATAGTTGCCTGTGAATTTGGTAAAGTTGTTGCGGTTCACTCTTACATGGTTGGATTAATGCATTTGGGCATGCGAGTACGAGTTGCTGCTTGTTCTCTTGTTTATCGAAAAGCACTAAAACTGAGCACGTCATCATTAGCAGAGAGCACAGTTGGACAAATGGTTAATTTATTGTCGAATGATGTAAGCCGTTTTGATCAATCTGTGATCCATCTTCATAATTTGTGGGGAGCACCATTAGAAATTATTCTAATCATGTACTTGTTGTATCGATATGTGGCTCCAAGTGCTACGCTAGGAGGAGGATTTTTGGTTCTATTTTTACCATTTCAACGTAGGGCGATAAAACATTGATTAACCAATTAAAAGTATTAATTAATGATTTATTTTTTAAGTATATATGAGCAAAAAGACCTCAGTTTTTCGTCTTCGTACAGCTCTTTGTACTGACGAAAGAGTTCGTTTGATGAACGAAATTATATCAGGAATTCAAGTCATCAAAATGTATACATGGGAAAAACCTTTTGCGAAATTAGTGGAATTATCAAGACTGTAATGTTTATTTTTCTATTTTATTGTCTATTACTAAATGGTAGGTATTTGTTTCAGGAAAGAAATTAAGCAAATTCATTACACTTCCATGCTGCGTGCAATAACAATGTCATTACTGATATTTTTAAATCGTGTAGCAATTTATTTAAATATTTTATTATATGTTCTTCTTGGAAATACACCAAACCATGAATACGTGTACGTAATGATTGGATATTACCAAATGTTTCGAATGGCAGTAACAGTATTTCTACCCCAAGCAATGACATGTTTAGCTGAAACAAATGTTTCGGTAAAACGAATCGAGAAATTTTTAATGTATGAGGAAAAATCACTACCAGAGATCGAATATAACATAAAATTAGGAAATACAGAAAAAGAACCTCATCAAAGTAAAAGTTCTCCACTTGAAATCAAAATTGAACATGGTAGTGTCAAGTGGATTCAATCACTACCCGATAACTCTTTGGAAAAAATCAATTTTCATGCTAGTCCGAATGAATTAGTGGCTATTGTTGGCCCAGTTGGGTCAGGAAAAACGACACTATTGCATACAATATTAAAAGAACTTCCTCTAAATGAAGGTTCAATAAATGTAAGTGGAACTATATCGTATGCCTCGCAGGAACCTTGGTTATTTGGTGGTAGTGTAAGACAGAATATTTTATTTGGTCAAAAATTTGATGAAAACAAATACGAAGAAGTGGTGCGCGTTTGTGCATTAGAGAGAGATTTTAAATTGTTTCCATATGGTGATAAGACACTGGTAGGCGATCGTGGCGTTTCATTAAGTGGAGGACAAAGAGCTCGCATCAATTTGGCACGTACAGTTTACAAAGAAGCTGATATTTATCTGTTAGACGATCCTTTATCTGCTGTTGATACGCATGTAGGTCGTCAGCTATTTGATAATTGTATATGCAGTTACTTGAAAAGTAAAATTGTTGTCCTTGTGACCCATCAGCTACAATATTTAACAAATGTAGAAAATATCTACTTGCTAGATAATGGAAAAGTTAAAGCTTCTGGAAGTTACCACTATCTTAAAGATTTAGATAATGAATTTAGTGAAATGCTGAAAAAAATCGATAAAGACGAGAGTGGGGAAAATAAAGAAAAACAGAAACGTGAAAGTTTGGTGAAAAACGGTAAAACTGAAACCAAAACAGAACAAAACGATCCCACAGAAGTTAAGGAACAAAGAAGTACTGGGAAAGTATCTATGTCAGTTTATCGAAAATATTTAAGAGCTGGTGGACATTTTGTGATACCATTTTCCCTGTTTGTAATTACACAAATTTTTAGTACTTTGATTGATTACTTTTTATCATTTTGGGTAAATTTAGAACAAAGGAAAGAAGAAGATGCCTTATTAAATATAACTGAATCCAAAAATAATTCAAATGTTAATACGAGTATTTTTGATACGATAATCACTGATGGATTTTTCACTAGTCAAAATTGTTTAATTATTTATAGTATTTTAATTGTCTGTGGCGTTGTGTTTACATTAGTAAGATCATTCAGTTTTTACCACTTTTGTATAAGAGCTTCCAAAAACTTACATAATAATATGTTTGGAAAAATTATATACGGAAAGATGCGATTTTTTAATACAAATGCATCTGGGAGGATTTTAAATCGATTCTCTAAAGATATTGGTGCTATTGATGAAGTTTTACCAATTACTTTACTCGATACTATTCAGGTGACTATTAAAAATTTTTAACTTATTGAAATATCATATATACAGTTTCCAGATTGGTTTAATTGTTGTTGCTGTAACAATATTAATAGCAACAATAAACCCTTGGATTGCAATACCCACGGCAATTATAGCTAGTATTTTTTATGGACTACGAAGAATATTTTTGGCAACTAGCAGGGATATTAAACGTTTGGAAGGCACTAGTACGGTTAAATCAATTTATTATTTTATGGTCTGTAATAAATAAATTTGTTTTCAGCTAAGAGTCCGGTATTTTCCCACTTAAATGCCTCTTTACAAGGTTTAACTACAATACGAGCATTTGGAGCGGAAAAAATTCTAATTCGTGAATTTGACAATCATCAAAATTTGCATAGTGGTGCATTTTACATGTTTATAACATGTTCTAGAGCATTTGGTCTATGTTTGGATATGCATTGCGTTATTTATATAGCTTTGGTAACAATAAGTTGTCTGTTTATTGAAAAAGGTGTGACTTTATTCTAAAAACTTCCATTCTATTTTTAATAAATATATTTATCAGAAACATATGGTGGAAATGTGGGTTTATCGATAACTCAAGCAATAACTTTATGTGGAATGTTCCAATGGGGTATGAGACAATGGAGCGAATTAGAAAATCAAATGACTTCAGTTGAACGTGTCGTTGAATACATGGAAATTACTCCAGAACCCGATGAAAGTAATAAAAAGCCGCCACAATTTTGGCCAGAGTCGGGCATGTTGGAATTTCTTAATGTTTCATTACGTTATGATGTAAACGAACCGTACGTACTGAAAAATCTTAATTTTGCTGTTCGTCACAAAGACAAAGTTGGTATTGTTGGAAGAACTGGTGCCGGAAAATCATCTCTTATATATACGCTCTTCCGTTTGGCTGACATTGAAGGCAACATTCTTATTGATAAAGTCAATACGAAAAGTATTAGTTTAAATGCACTGCGCTCGAAAATATCAATTATTCCACAAGAACCAGTTTTATTTTCTGGCACATTACGTTCAAATTTAGATCCATTCGACGAGTTTAAAGACGAAGAATTGTGGAGAGTTTTAGAGCAAGTGGAATTAAAGAATGCAGTTGATGATTTACCAGCTGGGCTGAATAGTACCATGTCAGAGGGTGGATCGAATTTCAGTGTAGGACAAAGACAGTTACTATGTTTGGCACGTGCAATAATGCGCAACAATCGAATTTTGATAATGGATGAAGCAACAGCTAATGTGGATCCACATACAGACGCTTTGATTCAACGTACAATTCGTAAAAAATTTAAAAAATGTACCGTATTAACAATTGCCCATCGATTGAATACAATAATGGATTCGGACAAAGTGTTAGTGATGGATTCTGGACGGATTGTTGAATTTGGAACACCATATGAACTTTTAGAGAACGAAAATGGCGTATTTACTGGTTTGGTGAATCAGACTGGAAAAGGAATGGCTGAAACTCTAAAAACTATAGCAAAACAGGTATGATGATTCATTTTATACTGGTTTGTTTGTTAATATTTCGTTTGTGTGATATTTATAGGTGCATAATAGAATTACTAGAAGAACAAGATAATCGTGTTTTTTTGAACAATATCAATTTTGTAACGACCAGTTTTTATTTAAATTTTCATCCAAGTTATTTAATTTATAAAACAAAATTATTTAAAGTTAAATAAATTACTTATTTATGAATTTATTGTTATTTGTATCCAATAAATTTATTTTACTCTCGTTCGAAAGATTCAAGTTTTTGATTGAAACTTTAAAATTTATTTAATAATTAATTTATTGCAATATTAAAATACATAAATAAAATTAGAATAAAACATCAATAATAATAATAAAAAATTAAATCTTCCATTGTTGTATAACAACCATATATCCAATAACTTATTAATACGTATACTTGAAATTTATCACTACCAAACTCTACACTTTTGTTTCGGATTCATTTTCGATCCAACTGGGCAGTTAAAGTCCTTTGCAAAATAGTCTGAATTACTGAAAGGTCCTAAAACTCGGAATTGTCCAGGTGAATGATATCCAGTTAAAATACGCAACTTGAGCGATTCAGGACGATACGTTGAACACCATGTATTTGCTGCTGAAATCCAAAACATTTGATTTGGAGTAAAGTTTAAGCCTGGTAAGCGACTTTCCATTCCATTTCTTTCACTCCATTTGTTGTATGCTAAATAGGCTTCCTTTATTCCACCATTATCAGCGATATTTTCACCTTGTGTATTAATTCCGTTCAGCTAGAATTAGAAAAAGTTTTGAATTATGCTATTTATTAGTTAAAATGGTAATTACACTGATAAAATAAGGAAATAGTAGAAATTCTATTAACATAAATATAATACAGGTGTTAGTAACTGTACAATAAAAACATCTATTATACATAAAATGGAATATTTTTAAAAATAAAGAGAAGAAATAGGTAAATACAAAAGAAAAGACTAAGCCGCTATCACACCATTAAATTTTGATACTTGCCTTTCCCTCCAATCCGTAGCCAAAACAAAGAAAATGATTAGATATGTATTTTATTTTTATTATAATTACGATTATTAGGTAAATACAAAAAACTAGATTAATTAATATAATTAATAAAATTCATAAAACAAAACATATATGTTTACATAAAAATCACATTTCAGGTAAAAGATATTTCCACAATAGTTAAAAGAAAATGAAACGACGGAGGACTTTTATATCCTATTCTGTGATAAAACCATTTTCTTCAAATATTGTGTACATATTTTATTT
The DNA here is from genome assembly GCA_004796505.1 of Oryzaephilus surinamensis. Taxonomy (NCBI): domain Eukaryota; kingdom Metazoa; phylum Arthropoda; class Insecta; order Coleoptera; family Silvanidae; genus Oryzaephilus; species Oryzaephilus surinamensis. Next base: position 21,848 of record SSSI01008124.1, on the reverse strand, counting down.
CTGCAACAACCAGTTTGACAAAAATAACTTTATATCGCGTAATAGTTACAGAAAAATCTTTTATTAAGTCAATAACTCTAATTTAGATTATTAAACTTTTGCAATAAAATAAACTGTACAATAATAGTAAGTACTGAAATCAGTCAAAAATTTTAAACGTAATACTAAAATGTATACATATAGTAATATTTAGATATATGCAGATATATTTAGGTAATAAAACGTAATAAAAAATTCTTCCATGAGAAGAATTACTTGTGGAAATTTTCGTTGAGGCACTCAAAATTCAGTGACTGAATATATTTCAAATTAGAAAGTTGATAGTACTTTTAAAATCACTTTTTGCCTTTACTAAAATTTCCGATTTAAGACCTATAGCAAATGAGTAATTTTAGATACTATATTCCAGTTTTAAATTTTCCCATTTAATAAAAAATAAATAGAAAAAAACACAGCTTCAAATGTACATTTTTTATACTGAATTAGTTCTAATTTTAGACCCATTATACCATAGCTCTACAACTGACCAAAAATCTTTGAATAACTTTTATAATTTAAAATGTAATATTAAATATGTTTGAATAACTACATATTTTGCTCTAAAAAGTTTTAAAACTTATTTTATCATACTTCTACGAGTACTACCATACTAAACATTTCTTTTCTGGATTCATTTTAGAACCAATTGGACAATTAAAGTCATCACTAAAATATTTCATGTTACTTAATGGTACTAGCACCCTATATTTATCTGGGGCATGTTCATCAGCAATAATTTGCTGTTGTAATTCTTCGATGCGAGTTTTTGAACACCAAATACTAGCTGCTGACATCCAAAACAATTGTCTACCGTTGTATTTAACACCTGGCAATAAAGCCTCTTCACCATTCCTTGCCACCCACCTTTTATACGCAAGATAAGCTTCCTTTATACCACCATTATCAGCAATATTTTCCCCTTGTGTATTTATGCCATTTAACTGCAAAATATCGATAACCAAACAAAAAGCGTGTTAGTCGGTTAAATGCAAACATGCGTACACTAACATGGAAAATTTTTTCTAAACTTAAACAGGGAGAAAACATACTGAGAACAAATCTCAATTATTTAGCCATCCATGCAAATTTATAATACAGCTACAGTTTTATATACAGAAAAATTACTTACATTTAATTTCAATTCTGGTACTGTGTAGTTACCATATTGGTCAATAATACACTGTGCTTTTTCTGTAAAAGCTTTTCGCGTTTCTGGTGCCCACCAATCCACTAAATTGCCCTCCTTGTCAAATTGTCTTCCTTGATCGTCAAATCCATGTGTTATTTCATGTCCAATAACAAAGCCAATGGCACCATAGTTCATGTAACGAGGCCGTTCAGCATTGAAAAATACTCCTTGAAGAATACCAGCGGGAAATTCTGTATAAATTCAATCACATGAAAAATCAACTTATATAGTTTTAGTAAAATCAATTTAACGTACGAATACTGTTCTCTATTGCCGAATAAAAGGCATTTACTACAGCTGGACGACCATGAGTCACCCAGTCAGTTTTGTTAACTGGCTGACGAAGACGTTTGAACGACAAGCGTGTACCGAAGAGGGTCAAATTCAATATGGAACGCATGTATAAGCTTTCCTCAACTTCCAACTATAAAAAATGTCATCAGAATTAATGTAAATTGTGACAAATAAAATTTTATGTTCATTTACGCCATCGAAAAATTCCTCCAACTTTTTATTATCCAACAATTCATCGGGATAAGCGATATGTGTGGACATGGATTGCGCCTTTTCCAATGCATTTTGTCTTGTCTTTTCGTCCATCCAATCAACATTCTTTAAAATATCGACAAATTCTTTTCTTATGTCGGCCACCATTTCTATGGCGTTTTGTCTAGCATTTTCATTGAAGTATTTTCTCACATACAAAGCACCAGCAGCAATTGGTAAACTACATAATCAACAGTAAAATATATGTTTCGATGTGTATTTTTATTTTTTAAATACCTTCCAGCGGAAATATCAATACATTCCTTCCATCTAGATTCACGTTCAGTTCTACCAGTTACAATGGTGGTGTATTCAAGCTGGCGTTTTCTCAAATCATCATTTAGATAAGGTACAGAAGATGCTGCTGCTCTCCACATAACATAATTGGCTTGAACCCTACAATAAAGCATGAATTGGTATTGTTTTCGTAGAAAAAAACAACCGTCGTTCACCTTTTTGGGGTTTTACTAATCAACTTTTCGAATGATGCTATGTAAGATGGTACACTAACAACAATAATTTCATCATGGGCTACGGTTGTGTCGGGTGCTAGCAGGGTGTTTATGTATTCTCTCCAGGGGATGCTTGGAAACTTTTTACCCAATTCCTCAATGGTCATTGGATTGTAAAGAGCTGTAGCATTACGTCTTTTTTCACTTGGTAAAGATATCTAAAGGTGTTAAATATTTATTTATTATTACTGATTTTAAATAAATAATAGGAAATAAAAACAATTCTAGGAAGTTTTACGAGTATAATACATAGAATGATTTATTAAAAATTGTTTATGATTCTAAAAATTATAACAACCTTGTGAATTATTTCATAAAAACAAAAATCACCTTGTTTTTAGTTATCACGATTATCAATTTATCGTTATTTGTTTATTTAGATTTATAGATAGACATTTCTATTTTATTAATATTGGTTTCTATTTTGTTCAAGTCATGTTAACGTGCAAGTTTAAAACTTACATTGGCCAATTTCATTTCAAATTCAAGAGATTCTCTCAATTCTTTGGTGGCACGACTTTTGTCAGCTCCAAATAATACAGCAATATCAACCATATATTCATAATAAGCACGAACTAATTTATCGTCCAATCCTTTTGTTAAAAATTCTCTTCGTAATCCCAAAGAGGCTTGATCCAACTGGAAAAGCCAACAAAATGAAATTATTTTTATAAAAAATTTACAACAATTGGAGCTTTTATTTCTATTACATCAATAATTCTTCTTGTTGAATTTTTTACGTCAATTCCAACGGAAAAGTCCATAAAATAATCAACACTATAACCAACTTTACGGAACTTATAAACTGATGTACGCCAATTAAAATCACCCTCTTGCCAATTATCACCGTCCAGGACAGGCCAGCCGCCCAATTCTTTCAAAATGTCGTGAATTGTATTCAGGCCATCTTTTTCAATTAAAGTTTTATTCATACAAGCACGATACAATTTCTTTGTTAATTGGAATGGTTTCGGTTCATTATGTTTTATGGGTTCTTCAATCATTGTGCGTAATTGTTCTTGAAGCATATCGCTAATTATACTGAATGATGTTACTGATGACTTGTCGTCCGGTATGTTGGTTTTCTTTAAGAAATTTCCGCAAGTGAATTGATAGAAGTCGTCGCACGGGTCCACTGTGGGGTCCATGTATTCTAAGACTCTTGAAGCCGTATGAATACAGCCAGGGGTTAGACAGAGTTTACTCTTATCATTCGGGAAAGCGTTTATAGTCGATGGGGTGTTACTATAAAGGGGCTCCGCATTGAATGAATCTTTAAGAAAAGACGTATTAGCATTTTAAATAAATTTTCCTGTGATATATAAATTTTGCGTTTATTTTCACAAGATGTAATTTTGTAGTAATTTTGCACAATAGATAAGTTTTCTTTCTATGAAAACGCGTGATTAATATTATCACAATATTGCTTCCTCTTAAAAATTGTATAAATCATCTCCTAAGAATAAAAGGTTTTTGTCACCTTTAAATCAATTAATAATTTTGTGTCCTTAACTGTAAACGTGTAATAATTGCTCTTTTTATCGTATTTATTTGAAATTGTGCGTAAATGTGACGCAGTACCAGTAAATTTAAATATACGTATACATTTCCGTATAATACGAATTTATCATAAATGCATAGATAAAAACATATTATTTGTTACGATATATGTTGAAACTTGAAATTGTATCATTTTGATACATGTTTGTAAAAAGTGAATAAATTTTGTTTATTTACTAATAAAATTTAGCAAAATTCAAAACAATTTATTTGCAATATGTGTGCATTTGTATGTGACGCGCTTGAATAGGTACTATTTAGAAAGTTGGTCAATGACTCTCCGAGTTTATCTGGCATTTTTTTAATGGTAATGTAATGCAGCTGTAACAAATTTAATTCTAATTGTGCTGTATGTTGTAATAACGATTTTGTTCATTTTATAGTTTTATTCGTATATTTTACGATCATTTTATATTTGAAATTTATTTGCGGTTTTTCAAATTTATAAAAACATCTAAGTCATTGCCAACAAGTTGATTTTTTCCTGTTTTACATTAATTACTTACTATTATATTGCTGATTTCTATTATATAATACTGTAGCAAGTGCTATAACTAAAGAGATTCCAAGTAAAGTTGATATAATCGTGGTTAAAGTTAAACATCGTTCCATACTTGTTCGACGCTTCCACCATGTTGGATTTCTGAAAGAAAATTTATACAAATAATAATTAAAAAATATTTTATAAATGTTAACAAATGCTAAAACATCATGTTAACAACATCCTGGTATAAATATAATAAATAATAAAACATAATTTACATCATAAATTATAAAATTAAGTATTAAATAATTTTTTTCAATAAGCTGATTTTTTAATTAAAAGGATGATAAATGCAATTTCACATGATTTGTTTTAACTTAAAGGTAAAGGTAAAAGTATTTGCATGTAAATAGTAAATACATATAATTTAAATAAACATTGAAGGTTGAAAAACACAAAAACTTTGTACGAAAGTACTGCAAGTACCTACTTACTACTAGAACGATTACAACGTAATTTACGATTTTTTTTATACGGAATATTATATAATGTAAAATATAATAGGTTTTTAATAAAATACGTTAAAAAGTACATACGATTGTGTTTTATAAATGAACGAAATAGTTTCCTGATGTTCCATAACGGTATTATTAGTTCGAACCATATTTCGAAAAACGAACATACATACATTTTTATTAATATTATATTAAAAACTAAACCATTGTTTGTTGTTTTACATACTACCTACTATATATATGTTTACGCTATTATTTTTCTGTTATCTTTATCTTTCTGATATGGCATATTGTAATTTTTTTTTTGATACGATTACAAACACTCGTAGGTTCAACATATGGGACTGCAATGTTACAGAATAGATTGTTTTAATTACCTAAAGTCGTACATTTTATAAAAAATTATTAAGAAAGTAATACAGTGGTTGCAGTTTGAACTTTTTGTTTAAGTTGTGGACAGAGACTGTGATTCGGAAAATGCGTTTTCCCATTTATAATAAATCAGTTTCAATTAACATAGAATCACTAATTTAATCAAATCTACTGTTAAATAGAAAACAATCTCACAAAAACTCATAAACCACACATTATTTATCACAAATTTAAAAAATTATGTTAAAATTAGTCTTTTTAAATTATATTTTATTCAGTTTCCTGTTTATTATCACGAAAAATGAAGAAGTTACAGTACAAGAATACGAATGTGGGTAACATTTTATTATTATTATTATTCTTACAACATATATCCTGTTTTTAATATAATTTTCACTACGTGTTATTAAAAATTATTATTGTTATTATGGCTAATCAACGAGAATATTAAATAATTCAATAAATGTGCAAAAATGTGGGAATGAAAATTAGGGAAAATGTTAGCTAATGTGATAATAGTTCTATTTTAACTCCTTTAAATAGGATTTTTGTATTATCTGAGAAATCTAATATAAATTATACAGAGATTCATAGTTTGTCTCGAATTAGGATACAGAAACGCTATAATTTCAAAAAAAATACGTAAAGCCCGGACCATTGGGGCTTTCCAAAATTTATATCCATTACAATAAAATAGCATTCTTTAAGAAACGTTAAAAGTTAATTAATTATTCAGTGACTAAGATGTTTTTTGTGAAAGATTTTAGGATGTGTTACTTAATTTTTTTTTTCTGACGTACTTTTATTGTTAATTACAAGTGCAACGAATTCAAGAACAACTCGTATATCCTCCGGATATTTCTGAATATTAGATTTAATGCAAACATTTTTCATGAATATTTCAACATTAAATATTTATATAGAAAAATGGCCAATATAATGGACTTGTTACGCTTTTACTTTCCTATTTTAGCGTTTTTTATTCTATTAATCTATAATCTATACCTCGTTAACATAGTACTCGTATTAAGTGTTTTTTGATAATTTTCGATATATCTCAGGGTTAATACTTTGATGTAATATAATAAAATAGCGAGATTACAATTATTAGACTTTATTTCTAAATATACTCACTCGTATTATGTATGTTCATAGATGTAATTAATAAATTTTATAATTATTATTTACATAAATTAATAAATATTGTTGAACCATGTAATAAAACATACATATTTAATAAATGATATAATAACAATTTTTATTCTCAACATGTTATTTTCTATATTTGAAAATTATAAATCAACGAGGGTTATAAATTTATCATTTTTAAAATTCTACGTTTTATTGGTAAGAAGCAGGCGAAAAGGTTATCTTTTGTACAAGCAAGGACAAAATTTTGTTGAAATGTCACTAAATACAAACGAAAAAAAAAAGTTAAAAATGATAAGAAAAAACCGGAAAAGTATGTTTAAATTTGTTGTATTGTTACGGCATTCAAATTATATGGTCATCGTGTTTTTTTCTTCGGGTTAATGTATGAGTAATGGTCGGAAGATGGGTTTTGGCTACTTGTTTGCAGATTAGAATCGCACTATTATTTGGTATAAGAAAAACATGTTCAGAAATGTACAAAATATACGTTTTAGTAAATTGCAAAAACGTGACCATGTAATTAAATTTACAAGTTAATTAATATACATATTGTATTCGTTAATATTCTAGAATCGAGGGCGTTTAAGACAAATATTTGACAAACTTTAATATCAAATATAATAATTTTATTAATTTTATATTATCCAATTTTGTTATTAAATAAAATATTAGCCTTGCATAATATTTATTTCATTGAACAAATTTTTAACATACATATCATGTTGTATGAATAAAGAGAAATAAATTAACATTAATTTTCTCTATTTTGTATGTTATAAAAATACAAATTGTTGGTGACAATATAAATGTGAAAAAAATTTGTTTATTGCAAAACAAGTTTTGTAATAATTAAGGATGATGTATATGTACGTAATATAATTAAATTGTTGTTATGATTCCGAGCTTATTTCCTATATAATACAGAAAATGTTTTATTAAAAAAAATTTATACTTATTCATCGAATCGAAAAAAGTTGTAACAAATTTAACAAATTATAATAAATTGCTTAAATAAAAATTTACACTGATATAATTTACACAGTATTGTATATACATTTTGTGTTTATTTAAATAATTTCTATGTATAACTTAATAATTAAAATAATAAGCTGCAATGCAAAATATTCCATGAGGTTTCCCATTGTGGTTGATTTAATTTATTGTCTATCAATTCAATCAACCCATTATTCCGTACGTATTGTATTACTAATATATGGTAACGGTACTTTTTCTGACACAAGAATAATAATTTCTATCCATTTAAAAACACATGAATTCATGACGTACACTATTTTATTGAAATTTTTGTTTGTGGCGTTAAAAATGCACAAAATATTAACCTGTTAAATTATCAGTTGTATGTTAAAGCAAAAATTTAAACAAATTTGCATTATATGTAACGAAATATGTATATATGGTAAAATTGTAAACAAGAAAAAGTTTCAAATGTATGAACGGAATGGTAATGATAAGAAAACAATGTGTAAAAGTTCTACATTTTGTAAATAAACATTTTTTTATTCGCCATATTATTCATGCAAAATTATTGTTGAAAGAAAATAAATAAAATTCAAGTTGGAGAGCCAGAAAATGGATGAAAATCTTTCGTCGAGATAAAGTAAAGTTACATGTTTATGGAAATTATCGTAATATGGAATTTTATTATATTATATGATGTCATTTTGAATTGGTACGTGTTGGTATAGTGTTATTATGGGTTGGTTTTGTGGTAAACCGATACAATAGTCAATGGGGCCGTTTACGAGCAAATTGAAATTCTAAACGAAAATATATACAGGGAAATAATGCAAACATAAAAGTCAGTTTTAAAGTGTAATAAAAATATAAACGACAAAACGAGTAATTATTTTTATGATTCGATTATTATTTTTAATATTTTCCTAATATTAAATATTTTTTAATGGTAAAGTGACAAGTTGAAATGTTTTATTTTTGGTATTATTAACATTATTTAATGTTGGTTTATACTTTTAGAGTCTCATGACCAGTTTTTTATGAATATTCATTATTCATAAACCACTTACACGAAAATAAAATAAAACTCCAAAAATAAAATACAAGTACAATATTAAATTTATCTAAGAATTTAGGCTAATTGTTCATTATAAAAAAATATCTTGTAACGGATAGCATTTATAAATAAACTGATAAAAAATTTTCACCTTACAATGAGACTATGCAAATATTTTCAAGATTATTTCAGTGCAAATTCGCGATGAACTTTACTAAAGTGGGAATTTATTGTTTTATTTGATGTTCAAGAGTGTTTTTTCAAGATTTGTGAAAAACTTTTAAATGAATAAACAATAAACTTGCTAAAATCATAAATTGGCTACAATCACATGATTTTTATGATAAAAGCCCATGACATCACATCATACGTATGATGCAAATAAATTAATATGGCTTAATTTAAAGATGATTAAAGAATTTTTTTAAATATATTCAAATGTGTATTATTTTCTAGACAGTTCAATAGTGTTTATGTTTTTGGGGAAAAAATTGTTGGAAAGATTAGAGAAATAAAAGCTAGACTAATAAAACATAATTACGTAGTCTTGTAGGTTCTAGTTACCTAGAAAAAGACATATCATTACAAGTTTCTAATATATATATATATATATATACATTCTAAGGCTGATGGTCTTACATTTACAAGTACCTACAGTTCTTGGATGTTAACAAGGTGAGAGCGGGGCCACTTGAACATATTTTATCGTTTTCAGCAATTACAAATGTAAATATACATGAACCAGATACATTTATTCCGAAATTCGTGCTTTTGGAAAAATTATTTAACCAAAAAAAAATACACCCAAATATTTAATTTTCCACAACTTTTAACATTGTTTTGTTAATGGGTTTTACAATTTTTTCCCCTTACACTAATTAAGTTGAAAATAGCTCCAGAAAGTTTGGCGATTAGATTAAAAAATACAAATAACTAGCAAATGTTTATAAGTTGTAACCCGAAGATATGAAATTTCGATATAAAATTTACATATTTAATTTAGAAAGTTTTTTAAACAAAGATACACTTTAAAAAAGTTTTCAAATGAAATTCTATTACAAGTTTGATTCAAAAAGTAAATATTTTTGAACAGAGATATTCCAGTTTTTGTTAATTTGATCATTTTTATTTGAATTACAATAATTCTGATAAGGCTTAAGTCAATATTGCTTATAAAAAATGCCAATTTCGTATTTTTGACGTTTATTATATCAATAGACAGCAAGGTGCTCCGTATTTATTATATTTCATTACTATTAATTTATAGAAATTCGTGACGTATTTATTTGTTTTAAATTATAATAATTATTGTACAAATATGTGAAAAAAAAATCGTTTATCACATAATCCATAAGTATTTATAAGAAATATATTCATATTAAATGCTAAGCATTTAGATATTTTCAAAGTTTTGCGAAATTAAAGTTGAATAAATAATATTACTATTAAAAAATCAAGTTTTATTGCATGATTGATTTCACTTTTGCCATTTTCTTGTTGATTTTATTGTTAAGGTGTTTTATGGATTGTGCAAAAATTAAATAAACATTATAAACCGGTATGTCACGTTATATGGTAGCTTATCTTTATAACAACAATATTAATTTTCGAGTATCCTTTATCCATAATTGCGGAATTTTGCGTAAAAAGTGGAAATTTTAAAAATATTCGTTTTTACGCTCTTTTTTACTTCTAACAACTCTAACTGTTATGATTTTTCTTTGAAATTGTAAATAAAATAGCCACTTACTTGATGACTGTCTGTTTCACCCCTGAAGTCATCTTGAAATCAAATAAAAAAATTAAAGAAAGTCTGTTTGTTGAAAATCACAAAAGTTTTTATTCAAAAAATGTCACTACAGATTTTGGCGCTTAACAGGTCATTTTTCGAAGTATTTCTGTATGTATATGAATCGTTCTTTAAAAGCTAAAAGGAACTAAATTCTGTTGGAGCGCACACCATCCATATGAAGTAGAGTCCACCACCCCCACTTAAACGCTACTGTATCATTTATGAAGTTGCACTATCAAATTAGACTTTTATTTTAAATTTTGGAAAGAATGCAAATAATTAGTAATATTATGACGTATGATGTAAATAAATTATAAACCTTTTATTTGAAATTATGACGGTTTAATAGTGATGATTTAAATAAATGCGGATATAATTAATAATTTTTACCAAATTCAATTTATTATGGGAATTTTTTGAAAGTGATGCGGATTTTTTGATTTTTCGGTTCTTATTGTATGTACAAGGTCGATTTTTAGCATCTAAATGTGTTTTACGTAATAAACTATTAGGAGTATTATTTAATTGTTAAGCGAAATTTAGAACAAAACAATTACATCTTTTTACATGTATTTAGTGTTTAATTAGTATAGCTTTTTGGGTATTACGGTTAAATGATCCAAGAAAAAAAATGTGCGCATTTTGTTTTCGTAATCTGTTGTGATTATTTGTTTTATTTTGTGTTTTTCCAATACCTATCTACAATTTTTTTTTATTTAGATGTAAAAATGATGGCAATTAATTCAGTTTTCCTATTAAAATTAATCATCAATGTTTACGAATTCATGTTATTACGTTCACGTTTTTTTAATTTTCATCACCTGTTTTTTGTTAGTAAATAAGAATATTTTTTTAACACGGAATGCGGATTTTGATCTCTTCGTTGTCAAAATATTTTGTAAATATACGTATTTTTCTTAATGAAAAAACAAGAACAACGCATTAAACAAATTATACGAATTAGATCAAAACTATTTAGAATCTAATTATTGTCACCAATCACATGCCAATAAGGGGAAATTTTCTATTATTAAATAAAAAAGAAACAGTAAATTAATTTTATTAATTAGTATGTTAAATTGTTTCATTATAATAACAGGTAACAGTAAATAATCCTGAAATAACTGGTAAATTTGCATGTCAACATTTTCTTTAGAAATTTGAATTGATTCTTCTTATACCTGGATGGACAAGTTCTTTTCTCTGTATAAAATATAATGCTATTAGTGCTATTGTATGCAAACTAGGTGGTAGGCGTAATGTTCTATAAAAATTATGACAGAAAAATTCTGCAAACGTATTTTTTTTGTATTAATCATTGCGATGATTTTAAAGTCATTTTTTTTCTAAATGGTTCCAATTGCTTGATTTCTGCACGAAAATTAATAGCAACATTTATGTAACAATAATTACTCAACCATTATCAACAATAAATTATTATTTTTGATATAAAAATACAGAAGGTTGAAAAAAAGCCGAAAATAAACTATTCGAATTAAGTATTATTACTGACACTTTAAGATTTTTTTTGTGGGACGTTGAATGCATTTAGGACCATTCCATAAGTTAACGGGATGAACCAGTCCAGAGGGTCATTGCCCAACAAATTCAAAAGAAAAAATTTGTATTTGGTATATAAAGTCCATCAAAAATAACAATAATTAAGTACTTGACTTGAAAAAGTGGCATACATTATCAATATCTGCATTTTCTCTTCGAGTTCTGTCTTGTATAGGTAGAATTTTGCCAATACAATTTCGGTTAACCTACTTTTGTCTGATTTGACATGGAATTTGCAATATAAATATATAAATTAACTATTCGCGATATGTGTTTGCAGCTGATTAAACTATTGATAGTAATTTTTTAAAGAAGGCAAGACAATAAATTAGATGTATTTAGAATAGCAGCGCTAAAATTTGACCCCCTTATTTAAACGGTTCTAATATTATAAGCAATTTAAAAACGAATGATTGGACAGAAAAGTTTTATTAAGATTCAATTACTATAATAGAAAAGCTGTAGCAATTTAAAAATTTTAAAACTTAGATTGTTTTAAAGCGAAAAAAGTATTTTTCTAATAATAAACAATTGTTTCATTTATAGAGACAAATTCATTTCAAGGATTTTATTTTCCGACCATGTCACCGTAAAATTCGCAGTTTCCGTTTTTAAGAGAATAAAAGAAAAAAAATACATAAATATATAATAGTGAATAAAGCTTGACATAATTACAATGTTTACTCTAACATAAAACTGCATTTTTAGTTGAATAAAATAAAAATAATTACAACTAACACGTTATTATTCAATAAAATTATAAATATAACATTTTAGCTATATAAGATGCTACATTTTCAGTATTTTATTTAAATACTTAATCGATGAGATACACCTTTCTCTTTTAGATCAAATCGAGTCTCCCCAGGTAATTTGTTTTAATTTAGAGAGTTTATTAACATAAAATCACTTTTACTTTTAATCTCTGTTTGTAAATAAAATTTTAATTAACAAATAATTATTTTAATAATAGTGATATTTCAATGCTTTAATTTTTTATTATTTAGATTTCAATAAAACTTATAATTAAATATAAATTTTATTTTTTTTTTTTTTTGTAATTTCAGTGTTTATTATGATTTGATGGTTAATGAACTGAGGAAAATTTGCTGTATTTCTTGGAATAATATGACAAATACGTGGATATTGTGAAAGTTCCATATTGAAAAAATATATTTTTATTATTTAAGTGAAAACATAATTTCTTCACATATCGTATGCATGCCATATTTTGAAAATGCATTGTTATTAATACAGTGACAACAAAATGCAAGATTTCCATCTATAAAAACAATGTTTTTGAATGTAAGCCAAGCATTACAAATAAATTATTTTTAATAAAATCAGTCATCAACACATTTATTAAATGAATACAATTAAAACTTAATTACAATTGAAAAGATATTCAATATTTAAAAAAAAACTGGTACCTACGCATTCTGAGAACAAAAACTATACAGTAATAACTAATTGTAACTGATGGCATAATAACATTAACATATTATTGCCAATATATCATATTCGTAATAATTATGAATAGTTAATTGAATAAGAAAACAATTTCTTTAGAATTAATTTTCCGTCATTTTCTTCTTTGTTTTTATTTTTTTATTGTAACAGACATTAACATTGAATTATATGATTGTGTGTGTGGGTTAATCCATTTGCCAAGTTTATGTTGAATATTTATGCAGAATTATAAACAGTACCTTGACCTGGTCACCTTCTATCTCACCTGCTGTTTTGTATTCAAATTCATGCACATTTAAGTGATTTTGATAGAGGTCTTCATTATAAATTGTTAAAAAAGGCTAATAGGGCACAATGGACCGATAAATCGAGAAGAAAAACTCCACCCTGTATCACAATCACAGATTCAGAGAGGACCAACCTGTGCGAGGATTATTTAAATTTCTTATTAAGAATAATATATGCACTTAAAACTCTTGTTTTTTTTTTCTCCTGATAATCAATTCTTGTTTTGTTTAGCCTGTTTATGTCTGTCACTGTTGATCATGACGGTTAAGAAGCTACATGGAATTTTAATGTAATGAAAATAAATAAAGAAGGTCGAAGACTTGTGCGACAAATTCATTTAATATTCGATTTATTATTGTTTTAACAATACAGATTTTTTTGTAGGGACATGAAATGTCTTAAAAATTTAACCATAATTTGTTGGAAAAGTATTTTTTGTATTTTTATAGAACGCAAATTGAAATATCAATGGGACAAATAGGTAGGTAAATTCAGGATTTAAGGAAACTAATAAATACTTATCTTACAAATAAATCTATTCGTTTAGGAAACCTTAAATTACTTCCTTCCGATACTTACGTGTTTGACACGATGGAGGGTCAAATTTAGTTTTTTTTAAGTTAAAACGATGTGTGAATAATAATTAAGCTCGTGCTATACTTGTTTATTTTATATGAGTAATACACAGAAACACGTTAATTTTTAATATATAATTTATTATTATTTTTTTTTAACTATAATACAGTACATTTTCTCTATTATTTTATAAATGAGTATATGTTATACACAATAAATAATAATCCACAATACCTTTGGTCCCTATAATATACATATGTATATATATATATATGTATTCATTTTTTGTGAATATTTTGATTAATTAAGATACAAGAATATATGTATATGTATTTGTATGCCAATTTAGATAAAATTTTCCTAGTTAATTACGTGAACATATTTAGAATGAAAATCGAAAACTAATGTATTATTAATTTAAGGAAATTAATAATTATTATATACACATTACATTAGCATATTTTTTGCAAACTAATAAATGTTTGTATAAAATATTAAATCTAATACACATAAAGCAGACATAAAACTGTATTTTTCCTAATTAAAAATATTCTTCAATAGTATAATTGAGCTGAAATAATTGTTAAAAATAAAAAAATGACTATTTAAAAACAGAAACAATATATACAATAATAAAATTTTATGTTTTGGTAGTTTTTAAGCCCTTTTTGCCACCAAAATTACGTATGGCGGATAGTAATTCCGCCCTGGGATCTGTTGCCATTTCGACTGGTTTCGAAATTGTTGGTTTTCGTACAATTTTTGGCATTTGTGGGGGTGGTGGCGGTTGTATAATTTCTGATTCTAAATTTACATGCGGCAACGAATTGAAATTATTCTTTTGATTTATGAAAGATATTTGCGTCTTCCTGGCTTCCTCCTCTTTATTATTACTGTTTGCAATTTTATTAGATTCAGTACGTCGTAAATGCGATTGGCCAAATGGCACATCTCTATTCGTACTATACACGTCCTTTGTTTTTGGTTTATTTGGTAATGTATTAAAAGTATTATTTATATTACTTTGAGGGTTCCAAGATAATCTATTGTTGTTTACTTGATTATTATTTTCAACCGGTTTAAATCCCCGTACTGTTGGCACTGATTTAAAACTATTTGTATTAACAAATGGCTTCGGTTCGGTAAAGTTTCGCAAAAAACCGTTATCGTGATTTTTGTAAATCGTTGGAAAATTATTGACTGGCTCAATGGAATTATAACCATTTGGTGTGTAATTATTGTTAATATGAGTGATGGAAGTGTTGTTATTATTCTGGATATCTTTGAAAGGCTTTTTTAATTCAACAGAACGTACAACTGGCACTCGAGATATATCGAAATTTGAATCCAAAGCAATGGAATGGGGCCGTTGTTTGGGTGGTGCCGAATTTAAATCAGTAAATGGTCTACGATAACCAACAGCAGTTGTATGACTAATAAAACGTTGATTGTCCAGTATTTTGTTACTGTTATTATTTGGACCGATTTTTATAATCACATTGCCAGATTTTTGGGATGAAATTGGTTCAGTGCCATTAATTTTCACAGAGACATTCTTTGAAGAATCAATTGTACTGTAATACGTTTGTGGTTTTGTATTTGAATTGGAAATTTGGGTTGTTGTTGTGTTGCTTTTTACTTCTATACTATTTGAACTCGTTATATTATTGTTTGTGGTATTCACGATTAATTTTGACGAAACGTGATTGCTTAATTTGTAATCAGCATCTTCTTTGACGCTAACTGGCACTTTTGGACGTTCCGACCATGTTCCCATATTGATTGAAGGTGGACCACGGTATTGGTAAGTTTTTGGTGCTGGTTTTTCTTCAACTTTTGGTGGAACTGGTTTTTCTTCTTGGTTTTTATCCAGTTCCTCCACAGATGTAGTTGGGGTGTTAAGTTTGTTTTGAATAAGTTTCATCACCTAAAAATACACAATTTTCAATTATTAAGGAATATTTTATATTTAATTTTTAATTATTAAGGAATATTTTAGAAAACCTGTTGGGTTATTTACAATAAAGTGCAAAAATAACTGTTTACCAAACCTGCTTTCATGCTTATTAAAAAAATTATTTTACAAACATGAAAACCTATATTTACATATTTAAATTAGTTGCTTCTTGTACTCACCTCTAAACTTTGCAGTCCAGATACATCGAAAAGACTGTTGCTTTTCGTTAAATTCTCTTCGCCATTTTCTCCACTTTTTTCTACATTATATTTGTTTAACGTGATGTGAGATTTCGATCTAGATACAGGCTTAGATGGCGACCAGTTATTTTGTTCTGTAGAAAATGATTCAGATCTGGAGACCCCATTTACATGAGAACTTTTCTGTATTTCTTGCGGCCGATAAAACTTATATTCAGTTTCTTCCTTTTTATTTTCATCTGGAAAACTGTTTTTCCTGTATGATATGTTCTCCATTGAACGACCCACAAAATTTCTAGTCAAAGTTGATTTCTCAGTCTCTACAAATGAATTAAAATTTCTATATGTATCATTGGTGTTACTACGAATCGTATCATCTTCAAACACTTTTATATTTTTCTTCGGGTTATCGTATGTGGTTATTTTGAAATTTGGTAATGTGCTAGTTTTATTCATTGTTACGCTATTAGTTTTACGTAAATTAGTTGTGAATGTGTCTTCTTTATGAACGTTATTTTGTTTAATTTCGTTGTAAGTATTTTCAAATGTAGTTAAGGAACTTGAAAATGTGTCTGATTTTTGTTTTTCTTCTAAATCAGTCATTTTGAGACTAGTAGCTAATTCACGATTATAAACTAATGATTTACGCTTTTCTAAATGTTCTAATGATAATTTGTTTAGTATTGATTTATTGTCGTCCTCACTTATAACACTTTGTAAATCACTGACGGTTTCACGTTCAGACTGAACGTCTTCAATTGCTTTTAGTTTTTCAAATAATTCTGGAGACGTAACGACGGAATCTTTAAAATCTGTGGTCACTGATTGTGTATCGTTTGTAATATCAGTAAAATTGGCTGGACTAGTGTCCCGGAATGCTTTTGGTGGTGATGGAAGCTGATATTGCCAATCTAATTCATTTAATTCCAATTCATTTGTTGGGGCCTTATTTGATGGTTCGGAAAATTCTTTTGGAGGTTCTATAGCCACTTTAATTGGTTCTTCAGATTCAGTTTTTGGGAATTCAGCAGCCACTTCTGCTTTATTTATACTGTTTTCAATGTTGGAGGGCTCAGTAGTAATATCGTTATTTAAAAGAGGAGTGGGTATTGTTGGTTTTATAACGTTTGCTGAAATTATTGATTCTGAAAAATAAAATATATATTGTTGGCGTTAAATTTTAGTTATGGATTTTAAATAATTTGTCGTCTAACTACGAAGAAGTGTAATGAGAATCAAATAAAAGATATAGATGCCAAAAGAACAACATTATTAAATTATTAATAATAAAATAATAAAAGAGAAAACATGCCTGAATCAGAAGTATCACCAATCACCCATTTATCATTAACCTCAGAAGAAGAGATCTCATCTAAGTCCTCAATATTATTCCATTTCTTTAAATTGCCATTAAGAAAACCGGGAATACTATTAACACTATGTAAACTGTTAGTTGACGTATTTTTCTTTAAATTTAAATCTTTGTCTATCGAATGTATACCAAATAGTTGGTCATAAGTTTCTGGATTCTTTTTATTGGATTTTTTTAATTTTGATGATTCAGTGAATAAGTTTTCGTCTAAATCCTCGATTTCATCGTCATCCGTATAACATGAATCCAAAGTTGATATTACTGAATTATTAGACGAAAGATTTTTATCATAGTCACTACTTTTGACGCTCGATCGATTTGAATCAAAACTTTGATTTAACGAGCCGGATCCTCTTTGGAAATATTGTTTCCTATTGAGAGTATCGTATTTTTTTGTACTTGGACTTTTTGGAATCAAAGCAACGACTTCTGGTGGTTTTACAGACAATTTTGATGTTTCTATTCTGTCTAAGAAATTGCCATCTAAAAGTTCTTCAGGTTCGTTATAGTTGTAAAAGGATTCTATGTGGTCTGTTGGGGGTTTGTTCTCTAATTGATCGTTTAAATCACTAAGTTCCTCTACTTCTTGATTTATTACGGGACTTAGTAAGGGATTTTCAGGTATCACGTTATCAATTTGACTCTGCTTATCTGGTATTGCTGAATCGTCTATATCAGAAGCAACATATTTTTTGGTTTCGAGTTGCTCGATAACTTTGGTATCGGAATTTCCTTCTTGAATATTTTGAACTAATGGAGATTTCTTTGGTTTTTTTACTACAGCATATAATTCTTCTATTGTTTTAGAATTATTTGTAGTCTTTTCGTATGATTCATTATTTTTTTCCGTTGATATTGACTTTGTAATTGGAATTTCCTCGGTATTTGTAACAATTACGCTACGTGGTCTGGGTATAGGTGGAGCTGGTCTATTATTACGTCGAGGAGCAGGTATAGGATTAGTATTAGCAGTATATACAATGTCCCTTTGTTCAATAAGTGATTCTAGCATGCAAAATTAAAAGCTTTAGTTATGAGGGTGAAGGTGTTATAAAAGGAAGCAAAAATCCTCCACCACCAACACCAGTAAAACTTAACAAAAATAAAAAAAGATGGAATTTAAAACAATTAATAGATTTCTGATGCCTTATGAACGATGATCTTATCTAATTTCGTTAAAAATTGCTTCCAATTATCAGTATTACGTTGAATTGTGTGGAAATTTATTTCTGATTTTGTGTGTACATTGAAAGATTCCGTTGATGACGAATTTTTTGGCAAGTAATCGGAATTTTGTTGTTTACAACAACTTTCTAAACGAGAACTGCCCACGTCAATGTTATCTTCTGGATAGCAACTGATTTGACTATTTTGCACATGGTAAATTTGCCCTAATGTGTTTGTATTTTTCACAACTGACACATTATTATCGAAATACGAATTGATTTTATCGAAAAATCTATTGGTAATATTAATTCCATCTTTTTTCGCTTTGGAATATTGACGCAAGTGGTTGTAGGATATTTTATACGAATCTAACTGCTTACCTTCTTGCTGTGATATTACGGGAAGGGGTTGACTAGCAACAACTACAGGACTAGGTGTAGCAGCAGTAGTGGATAAATCTGCTACTGAAGTTGAAGATTTGAGTGTAGGGGGTGGAGGTGGAGCAGCTTTCTTTTTTCGACCTGAAATGCACAAATAACACTCTAATTGAACACTATTTTCTAAAAAAATCAAATTTCTAAGACGTTCGTATCGGCCTTAAGTTAAAATCACACTAAATCCAAATAGATAATCAACAATTGTATTATAGTTTCTGGCACTCCTTCTAAAGATATCAACCTACGTACCAATTTATGTCACAAATTTATGTTTTTTTTTCCATTAAGTGAAAGTTGCTAAAAATTTTACTAAAATTTTGTGTTTTTCATAAAAACAACTAGTTAAATAATAAAATTTTCCAAGAAATCGATAACAAACTATTGTTTTCAATAAATCGTGTAGATATATAGATAATTAAAACACAACTAACTAATTAAGGATTTCGTTGCTTTGATAGAACTGGATCAAACTTCTACTAGAAGCATTTACAGCCCACATTTTTTTATCCCACACATAATATTTTATTGAATTTAATTAAGACAAAAAGAAATAAAAACACCACGCATCAAATTGTTGTTGCAATAATTAAAAATCCCCATAAATGGATACTAATTACATTAGTATTTACTGACAACTTTTACACGTGTATTTATTAATTGCATAAATCCTATTTAGTACTGTTAAAGGACGGAAAAATTTGCAATTACATACCAGCGAATGCTAAACTAGAAGTTGACTTAGAGTGTGAAGACATTTGCGTTAAATTCGTTGTACTTCTATTATGCATTTGACCGATTTTATCAACAGTATCACCGTTGATATAGGCGGACTTTGGTCGTCTAGGAAGAGAAGTATTACAATTATCACTTAGAACGGACGCCTCATGATACCCAGAACTGTCACTGCTATTCCTCGAATGGCATATTGTAATGCCATTACTGTCTACTTTCTTTAAATCATCTGATGTAGCTGTAGTGGTCTCATTTAATGATATACTACTTGGTGGTTTCTCTTCACTAGTTTTACGTTTTATTGTTTCATTATTTTGTATATTGGACTGTTGAGGTGGTTTCGGGGCAGGTCTTCGCTTCCGTTGTGGCGGTTTTGGTTTGTCTGAGTTTATTTCTTGTTTTATTGTTGATAAAATCGGTGGTTGGACTGTAGGTGGTGTTACAGAACGGGAATCATCACTTTGAGTTGGTGATATTGAACGGTTTTCACTAGACAATGACCCGGATCCCATACTCTGTAATTGGTAAAATTAGTTTTCGAATTTTTAGTTTCAAATGGAGTGCACTCAC
The DNA here is from genome assembly GCA_004796505.1 of Oryzaephilus surinamensis. Taxonomy (NCBI): domain Eukaryota; kingdom Metazoa; phylum Arthropoda; class Insecta; order Coleoptera; family Silvanidae; genus Oryzaephilus; species Oryzaephilus surinamensis. The sequence goes on along the minus strand of SSSI01008124.1, from coordinate 1,326 downwards.
TGATTTTCCGCGTCGAAATATTAAATTAAACACACCACCACCGGTTTTTGTATGCATCTGTTTGCGTTCTTCTTCTTTACGTAGAGCCATGATATCACTGGTAGAAAAGGCCTGATTTATGGTACCTTTTGCAACCATATAAATTTCCGTGATTTGGTAGTCACTTAGTGTTAATTTTGGGTCGAGAACTTGATCTAAATTTCCTAGAAACAATGTTTAGTAATTATTTATTTTGTAAATAATTACAACAAGACACAACAGATAATACACGTATAAAATCTTTATTTTTAACTTTTTTAATGGCGGATTATTAAACTACTTACAGTTTATTAGCTGGCTTTATTATTATTACTATACAATACAATATAAAAAAATATTTAACACTTAAAATAGGAATTTATTGCGGCATTACGGTTCAACTTGTAATGATTGTAGAATTATTAATGACTTGTTTTTTAATAAAAATAAATTCCTATCATATTTTATGTTGAATGAAGTATAAGTATAAAATAAATAAGTTAATGTAGTTTACATTCATGTAACTTTAAACAATAGAGATATACATGTCTACGTATAAATTAATCTACAGATAATTTGTTAGCATATTTTCAACAACTATAAACATTTATCAACGCAATACAATTAAAGCATGTATATTCCAATTATAAAATACTTACATGTGTATATGAAAACGTGGAAAGATGAAACGAAATAAAGATAATTCCATTAATATTTTATTTAATCAAAAAATCTCATCTAAATTATGTATTCATATACATTGGCGCATTCACCATTTTTTCACATTAATATTTTTACATTTTATAAATAATTCCTAGTATTTTTACAATTAGTTTGACAATTTAGATGAACTTTGAAGAAAATCTATCAACCTATTATGGGCAAAATATTGTTTGATAGATAAGTAATAAATAAAACGACTCAGTTTTATAGATAAATATTAAGTATGATTATAATAGATATAGAAAAATCTAATAACCAGAAATTATTCTAACGGATTCTTGTATAAAAATTGACCATCATCAGAATATTTTTAAGAAAAAAAAGATTGTAAGAGAGAGACCGTTTAACATAGCAAAAGAGAAAGTCGCCTCACAAGCCACTCTCGGTTCACTTGTTGAAAATGTGGTCCATCATCATACACATACATTTCCAAATGAAAAAAATCCACATTAAAACCGTTAACTCTCTTAAACTCACATAATAGCCATCATAGCCAGCCACACAGCGAGGTAAAAGACATTGAATTGTCATGAAAGGCGCTCACCTGGATGCTTAAATTCGTATTTAATCGGATCTAAATTCTTC
>SSSI01008123.1:26550-48609 GCA_004796505.1 Oryzaephilus surinamensis | reverse complement strand
ATAAAAATATTTTGTTAATGAATGAATTGACATTGTTTCTATAAATTATCTAATTAAAAATTCATATAAAATTATAATGAATCATATTAAAAAAGAAGAAAAAAAAACGCAAGTGGTTGTAATAAATTTTTACATTCATTCAATAATAATTTCAAGGCTGTACACGAATAAATCATTTTATAATATTAAGATTCTCACCACCTCTCATTTTGCAATAATAATTATTATCATGATTTGATTACTATTATTGTTATTATTTGACAGGTTTGTTTAAATATCTCTTCCTCTTTTAATTGTCTATACAAGAAATAAATCCTTGAAATTATATAATATATTATATTTCTGTAAATTAAAGAAATAAAGATAAAAATCTGGTATTTATACTACTTTTTCCGCATAAGCAATTATTATGTAAAAATTTTTACATATACACACGAATTTGAACATTCAAATTCAGTGTAGCGATGATTTTACATGAAAATATGTTGAATTTTTAACACCCCACATCACATAACCTCATAAGTCCAATTTTTATTAATTTTTATAAAAAAAATCGTACACGGAAATCACATATAAATACCGTAAAATTTGTATTAAATATGTCAATTTGTTAGACAAGATGATTTTTTCTTGTACTTTCTTTTCCTTCCTTATAAACACAGCTGTGTGTGTGTATTATTTATTATATTTTATTTCATTTTATATTATATGTATGAAATTGTATTATGCACACTTGATTGAATATTAAATAAGCTTGAAAATTATTATAATAAAAGGATTAGAATAAAATATAGAACGTTGTAACAACGTTTCAGGCAATGACATTTTCTATTTATTGTTTGTTAGAATGTAACAAGTTTGTTTAAATAGAAAAACGAGTAAAAATTAGCACTTTATGGTAGCTGATGTGTTAGAAACTTTCTTGAAATCATTAGCAATTAATCGGTTATGGAAAATGATGGAAAAAATCGTATATTTCCTATTAACGATCTGTATTAACTTGTTAAATCTAATGAAATGCAAACAGAACAGTTTGTAAACAAATCCTGACAGCCATTATTAGATTGTTGCCATAGTAGCAAGTAAACAAAGTTGGTTGAAAGCGAAAAAATCACACCTTTCCATGGAATTGTTTTGAAAATATTTACAAGGAAGAATGTTTTTAATTATTAATTTTTATTTGATATGATAGAGAAAGCTTTGGTGTTATCGATAAGAAAATCAGCATAATTATATTTAGCCCCAATATTAAAGAAATAATACGGTTTTAAAGAATTGTTTATCTTGTTGTTTGTACGAAAGTGACATGTGAATTTGTAAAATTCATATCTTTGAAGAAAATAAATATAGAAAGCTAAAATTTTCAGTAAATAAAGCAAATACTTCAATCTGTTTGATAACGAACTTTCAAAATCGTTACTAAACGGAAACTGCATTTTAAGAGTAAATAAGTTTCATCATCGAAAAATCACATCTTCCTGTTATGACTTTGAAAAAATATTAATAAAAATTGATCAGATAAGGTTTTCAACATCAAAATTTTTGTATATTGTAGACGAGGTTTTATTTTATTAATAAATAACGATTTACAGCTAGTGGGTTTATTTAAAACTGCCAAAATTAATCCTTAAAGATAAGATTTGATTTTTAAAATCAAGTACGTGAAAACTAGTTGTACAAAAAAAATCATATCTTTTACAAAAATCAAGATAGAAACATAAAAATTGCACCATATTATAAAAAACATTGAATAGAATTTAGAAAAAAATCATCACAATTGTAAATGTACATTAACAGTATTAAATAATATAAAAATGACGTAATATTTAAAAGTGCAAAAAATCAAAACGACTTCCATGTACGATTGTATATCTTTTATTCCATCATCCATCAGAATCCCGCTGTTCTATTCTATAATGGGTGTTTATGGGGCCCATTTCTATACATATATGAATGACCACACCACTATGGTAGTAGCCTGATATGCTGGCGGGGTTCCTTTTACACCAGCAAGGGATGAAAGGGGGCCCATATGTGTGTGTGTGTCTGGGATATTTTCTATTTCTTAAATTACATTCTTTTTCTAGCTGGTTCTATATAACAATTTTTATTATATGGATTATAACGATATGGGAGAATATATTTAAATAGATTAAAAAGGTGGGGTTGTGTGATGGAATAAAAGACAATTTTTTTATGTCTCTATATACCAGAATGTGGCTTTCAATATTTGTGTATGTATAAAGAACTGGTTAACTACTGATATTACATGTGTTTACAATGATATCTTTTTTCTTGTTTAAGATATGTGGTTATTGAATCTTTTTGTGGTGTGATAAATATGGTAAATAGTTCATATTTGCAACGGTCTTTTACAAATATGTATTATAAATACATCAAATATTGATAAATTGATAATATTTTCTAACGTTGGATTAAATTTTAACAATAAACAGCAGTTATCATACGATTGTACAATTTTAAATACATATAAGTAATTGTACTACGAGTATTTAATGTCTGTTTTATTTTGAACCTATATAAATTTTTTTCACGCCACCCTTGAGGTATGCAATCGGCGCGTTACTTATGTAACTAACTTAATTATATATGTTAGAATAAATTTTCAGGAAATTGTGAAAATTGTATCATCTATTCATCATCAAATAGCAACTTTGTAAAATCCCGAAAATGCGTTTGCATAACATATGTATTATGTATCGAATTTTAACAATAAACATCAGTTATCATTTTTACTGTACAATTTTATCCAATTGTATAAAATGTGTATTTAATTCGAAATTAGTTCAACATGTGTTTAGGTCAACGGATTAATTCAATGTTGATTTTGAAGACACACAAATGCATACCATTTTGTTGACAATAATTGTAACAGTTTTATTTTACTATAAAAGTTTACCCTTCAATTTATATGGTTGAATAAGTCGTACGTTTTTTACAAAAATAATTGCGGTTTTCAGTAATAATGAATTCATTAATAGACGCTGTTAGGTATGAAAAGACTATTTTTTTTCCTTTAGTTAAAGAAAAACTTGTGTTTTGTTACAACTGGTTATGTAAACGTACAATTAAAAAAAAATGTAAAACGTGCAGAAATTAATAATTTTCTCGATTTTATTAAGATTATTAAATTATTGCAAATGTCGATTAATTATTTCACATTTAATTAATCGGAAATGAACATTTCTAAGCATTTCAAAGAAAATAAAACCATTTGAGTGATTCATCTCGACACTTTCAATAACGAAATCGAAAAAACCGTACAATTTTTGCACCTAATTGTTTGTTTATTTTTAAATTAACTGTAATTATATCGTGCATATAATTGTTGCAATATAATTGTATTAATAACCGCTTCCGATGAGAGAATAGATTATAATATTTTATTATAAATAAGCACACACATTTTAAAATAAAAAGAAAGTATGCCCCAGTGAACAACAACAAAAGCTAAAACAGCGAACAATCATAAAACTAAAGTAATTGAATACATAATTATTGTCGTAAGAAACACTTTTTTTTCTTAAAATAAAAATATTAAACACATTAACGGAATGTGGAATAGAAACTCTAGAAATTACATCGTTATTTTAATAAGATTTCATTATAATATTGTATTTTCGTAATTTATAAAATTAATTGAACGTAATCCATTTTTTAAAAATCTTGTTGGACTTTCTTCGTTTATAAAAAACTTTCCTTCCAGTAAGTGTTAGTAAATGGTATTAATCGTTGATTTTATGACATAATCCATTAAAAAAATCTTAAATGAAAGCATTCACTAACCAAATATACATATATTTCTTAGTTTATCCTATTACATAACATACACTTGTAAACACTAATTCTATTTATTTGATATTTCCTATTAAAATGAGAAATATAACAGGTTACCGAAAAAAAAAAATACATTAATATGGATAATAATATTAATTCAAGGATTTCATAACTTTTTTTAGGTGATTTCGTTATTGTGTATTAATGAATAATTTCAAGGGTTTGTAGGTTGAAAGTTTAAAATCCAAAAGTTTTATGGAAAATACATACAGATGTATTACAAAACATATTTAACAGTTTCAAATTTCTGGACCTCCTACAATTCTTAACAATGTTAAATATTTCGGTTAGAACATGTGGCTGGATTTACCTACAAATGTTGTAAAACCGAAATATGTGTATGGTGCTGAATAAATAATTCATAAATTTTGAAGCAAAGTCGAAAATACGTTGAAATGTTCAGAGAATAGAGAAAAACGTTCTGTTTACTTATAAAAAAATTCATGAAAGATAATTGTAGCTTGAAAGTATTTTTTTAGTGTCAAAATCGAGCTTAATTGAATTCATAACACAGAAAGCTTGAGTGAACTTTAAAATTGTTTTAAATGTTGTTGTAATTTTTTGAAATTTTCAGGAAATAATGAAAATAGTTTCATTTCTTCATAACCAAATCAGCAAGTTTTTAAAAACCCTTAATTTTTTTAAATTTAAGAAATATTCACATATTCACCCTGTATTATAAATTCTGTCTACATAAAAATTTGTATGATGCTGAATAAATAATTCATAAATCTTGAAACAAATTTCAGAATTCGTGGAAATGTTCAGGGAATAAAGAGGAACGTTTAGTTTGCTTACAAAAAAATTATGAAATATAATTATGCCAGAAAGCATTTTTTTTAATTGTCAAAATCGAGCTTCATGGCGTTCCTAATACTGAAAGCTTCAGTGAACAAAAACCTAATTTAAATCTTGTAAAAATGATTTTATTGTTTTCAGGAAAACTGTCTTATTTATTTATCGGTATATCAGCAAATTTCTGGAAGCTTGAAAGGTGTTTTTTATACGAAAGATATCGATATTAATAAGAGTATAATATTATAAATCTCTCCATAAAAGAAACTGTATAATGTAAAATGTAATGTAATGTATGGTGCTGAATAATTAATTCACAACTCTTGAAATAAATTCCAGGGCATGTTAAAATTTTCAGAGAATAAAGAGAAACGTTCAGCTTATTTATAAAAAATCCATGAAAGATAATTTTAGCTTGAAAGAAGTTTTTTTAATTGTCAAAGTGGAGCTCAAGTGAGTTCCAGTTATAGAAAACATGAGTGAACAAAAAACTGCTGTAAATGTTGTAAAAATCGTTGTAATTCTTTGAAATTTTAAGGAAATAATGAAAAATGTCTTATTAATTAACTGGCAAATCAGCAAAGCTATTACAGCTCTGAAAACTTTTTTTCTTATATCTGAAATATAAATATAATTATTAATTACCTAATATAAAAATGTGTGTAAAATTTTTATTTTAGAATATAAAAATACTCCTAAATCCCATAAAAATACTGAAATAAAGTAGAAATTTTCCGAAATTATAGAAAATTGTTTTATTTATATATAAAAAAATCCGCAAAGCCCTAAATGTATTAAAACAAAACAAAAATTAAGAGTAATTATTGCATAATTCCAAGACTGCGGTTTTGTTTGTTAACAAAAAGAACAGAGAATGGAAACTGTTTTAAAGAAATTTTCCACAAAAACATGAAAAACACTTACACTATAGTAAAAATTGCCTCATTTTGTAATTATACTAAAAATGTAGGTACAGTTTTACAAATCGAATTGTGAAATAAAAATAGAAAGTTCTTTTTGCACACATTATTATTTAAATCGAAATTTAATATACCTAATAATGTTATTATTTGACCGTAACAAGTAACGTAAAATTGCAATATTTTTATACAAAACACCATCACACATACATATATTACAACAAAAGACTTTGTAACATTATTTATTGTATTTAATAATAAAATGAAATGGTTGTATAATTTTTCAAAGGTCTGTAATAATTTTCACTCCATATTACAATAATTACTGGTTGTTGGTCATATTTGCGAGAAGGGAAACGTACCATGTATGGTAAAATAATTAATAATAACATTTGTCAAGGTTCTTTTATATAAAATCAATTTTTTTCTTCACGTACAAGTTAAGAAAATTTAAATTTATAAGGAAATAGGAAGACTTTTTTCTCTCAAGTCAATTTAATTCCAAGTAAAAATTTTGTTTTGATAAAGCTCGTAAAATGCATGAAAATGTTAAATATTTAATCAAGATTATCATGTAAAATTTATAAACAATTGTTTTACATGTTTACATAACAAAGTTGAAAATTCCTCCTAATTATCATTGAATAAAATTGTATTTTATTGTCTTTGACTTTTTCACCTTGACAATGAAATTTTCAGACTACAAAACTACAAAAGTACGTTCAGCCAAAATAATAAAATTTTACCTAAAATTATCACTAAAAATGTACCTTTTTTCATGGGATGTTTACAATGTTTTGAACCATATATTTTCTTATCATCCCAGACGGATTTTCTTGAATTTTTGTGGATAAATATAATAAATAGGCGCCTTAACAATTAACCCTTAAAACCATCATTTTACAACCATTACAAAATGTAAATATTCAAAAATTGTGTAATAAAATATTGTTGTGATGTAATTGTGCGGGCTAGTGAAAATTAATATTAATTAAACCATTAATTGTTTAATTAAATCTTTAATTATTACTCAAAATTAGGTTAACGAATTTAAAAATGATGAATTTTTCCAAGGTTATAATTATTGAGGAGTTTTTTACAATTTTCCAGTGTTTTTTCTTAAATGTTTTGGCCTCGTGCTTTATAATAACTTGCGTGAAATAATCGATTCGTGTGGTTTAAAAAGCGAAATTTATATAACACAAAAATAACAAAAATAGAGAAAAAATCGTAACAGTTTCGTTTGATAAGATTATGTAGTTTGAAATTATCAAATAGGAAATAATACGCATGTATTTGTATGCAATAAAAACTAATTACAAAACACTCCTTGTAGTTTCCCATTTTCTTGATTATTTCATTTTATAATTATGTATTTATATATAATATACGAGTATATATGAAGTATACTTTCCCATCCCTACTTCTATGATTTTATTAGAAAAACGTGCAAATTTTATTTATTTATATATTTTATTTCTTATCTGTATGTAATTATGAGGTAATCGAATATTATTACAAAAGCATTTTTTCTATAATTTATAATTAATGTAGAAAATTATTGTCTAATGTCGACAATTGTTTGAAAGTGAAAGAAACAAACAAATATATTTACAATAACAACAAAAGCAATATTGTTTATGATGATGTGCAATTAAAAAGCAATTTTTTGCCACACTTAAGATGAAAAATACACATGTTTTGCTGGTACATGTTTAATTGATGCTTTTTTTGAATATTTTTCAACGAATTTATCAAATTGTTTGATTAAGATTAGAAAATAAATGCTTTATTTGTATAAATATGTATTGTGTACAAGAAATTTATTGTGAAAGAAAAAATATAGTCATTAATTTTGTAAAATTTGTAATTATTATAGTTTGTTTTTGTTCAACGATAGATTTTTTTAATTATCAAAATCGAGCTCAAAAAACAGCTCAATTTTAAATGCTATAAAATGGTTGTAATTTTATGAAATTTTTAGGAAATAATGAAAGTAGTTTAGTTTATTCGTAAGTAAATTTAGTAAGAGTCCAAAAAAGGCTTCCATCTAGAAAAAAATTTGTGTGGTACTGAATAATGACTCATAAATCCTGAAATAAATTCCGGATTACATTAAAATTTTCCCAGAATAAATAAATATGTTCAGTTTCTTCAAAAAAAATATGAAATATAATTATGGCTCGAAAGTATTTTTTTTTTAAATGTCAAAATCGGTCCAAATACAAGAAGCTTTTGAGTGATCAAAAAACTATTGTAAATGCTAATAAAAAAATATTGTAATTTTTTGGAATTTTCAGGAAATAATGAAAACTGTCCTATCATATTCATAGACGAATCAGACGAATGTGTAAAATAAGAAATTTGTTGTGGAAGAAACAATTTACCTACTCATTACTCATTAATTTTATATTATTTTTATTCAACACAATAGAAATTATTTCAATTAAAATCGTGAAAGTCCCAAAAATTGTCACACAAATTCAAAACAATAAAAGAAGTTGTTGTAATTTTCAGGAAATAAAGTCGATTGTTTTATCTAATACTGATAAAAAATCGTAAATATCTTAAGTGTTTTTTTTAAATTACAAAATTTGTTGCAATAAATTGAAATTTTGACATTTTATTTTATTTATTAAAGTTGTGCGATGAGTTTGTTAAAAAAATCATAAATTTTGTACTAATCAGTTAAATAATGGTTAGAAATTTTTATAAAACAAAGAAAATCGTTTCCTGTATTGATAAAAAAAATCACGCAAGCCCAAAAAATTCTTTTTACAATTTTTTTATAAAAAAAAACATTAAAAAATCAATCTAATCTTGTGGTTTCAACAAATTGCATAAAAAAATGTATTTTAAAATATAATAACGAATAAATTCAACCCTAACTAACAAAAAATTCAAATAGTTAACCCTTTTACGAAAACAAGACAATTATTTAAAAATTTTCATGTTCATAAATTAACCATAATGACACTATAATGACCAGGTATTCATAATAAACAAACTAGAATCTCAAAACAACTCTTTCCTAGTTAAATAATTATTACAAAAACAATAAAATTATTTAAATTTCCAATTTTCGAGATGTATTTATAACAAAAATATCTTGAAACACAATTATCTTAGTAAAAGATAATAAATCTTGCAGGGGTGTTTTTGTTTTGAAGAAAGAAATGTGATATTTTTCATAAAAATTTATTTTTTCAAAAGAATCTGTCAAGTATTCCAAAATTATTACCATTTACAAATTTGTTTAACAAATGAGGGTTGATTTAATATTATTTTTACTGAAAAAACATATGTTTTACCAAACAGGTAAAGAAAATATTAAGATAAATAGAAAACTAACGCTATATTATTGTCATTATTACAACAAAAATATAATATATAACATTCTTTTAATAGTTTTATTATCTATTCTTACAATTTTTAAACAAATAAACACAACAATAGCATTTTTAATGTTGTATTTATATGTTGTGATGAGTAATTTTACAGTAATATTGACAATAATTATCTCGTGCCAAAACTGTAACAAATATTCATGTCGTTTTTTATTTATATTAATTTATTGTGACAATATAATCATCATTACATGCCGTTTTTTATCCAGTTAGATAATTTATTTCCAGTTATAAATGCACTTGTTGAAAATTTTATCTCGAAAAAAGAATATCACTAAATTTCGAGAGAGCTTCATTTAATTATCGTTTAAATTCGATTTAATCGCTAATAAATGTCGGCAATATTGTGAAATAAATAAAAGCGCCCACCTAAATCCAAAAAAAAACAACAAAATCCTGATTAATATTCAATGCAAGAACGTTTTTATCTCGTTTTGGATTTTTGGGTGGAAATTAGATCGTTACTATTCGAAAAAGTGTTTTAAAACATACAACATATATATTTTGACATTGACCTTGGAATTGTTAATAAATCCAATCGAAGAAGCAAAAGAAATAGATATTGGTGTGGTCATTTTTAGATATAAATTTTTTATTCATTTGCGTGCAAGATTTTGTATTTTATACAATAAGATAAACGATTACGTCATATATTTTTGTCGATTTAAATTATTTATAATATAAACAGGTGTTTAATTTTTTCCATCAAGGTTATTGGCTATATTATTATATATTAAATTATGAAAATTTTTTTATATATCAATTACAAATTTCACTAATGAACTTTAAACTAATTTGTACAATTGAATTTTTAAATAGAAATAAATAAATAAACGAACCGTAACATTATTAACACCATTTCTTGTGCATTTTAATTAAAATTTGTTAAAAAATGCACTTTCCCGAAGCATGTAATAATAATATTGTTGTTATTATTAAGAGTGAAATCTGGCTTTTTATATTGTTTATTATTTATTTTGCAGGAGATTTATTATTAAAATGTGGCAGCGATAAAAAATGGTGGCCAAGAAGGGTGTTGATTCGTGGTGGTCAGTTGCTTGTATCCAGTGGCCATCATTGTCCTGATGGACCGAATTCGTTGAGATTGCCATTGAGGCATCTAAGTCTACAAGCTGGACCATTGCCAAATAGTCTTTCGCTTTGTAGGGGCCAACATATCGTTTTAACGTTGCAGGTGTGTAAAAATATCGAGAAATTCACGACAGACTTTTTAAGTAAAAGTGTTGAAAAGTCATTATAACTATTTTAAAAATTAATTGATTGGTGAGAAATTTTCACAAATGATTCAAGACAGTTAACAATAACATAATTACACTCATTAAACGATTATCTTTAAAGAATTTATAGAAATATAATTAAAATCGTTGTAAACAACTAGTGTGAACATGAAAATGTTTGTAATTAGTTTATAAATTAGTGTATTTCTGCGAAATTTTCATGAAATGCAGAAAATTAGTAGAATATCTATTAACTTTTAACTGTTTTCAAAAAAAAAGACAGTAAAGTGATTATTGTTGTAATTATAGTCGAGAAATTCACGACAGACTTTATTAGAAAATTTCCACAAACGAAATATCTCTGTTTATTAATAAAAGCCTTATGAAATCGAATAGAAAAGCAATATTGTCGTAATATGAATTTAAAAAAAATCGTAATTCTCATAAATTTGAATTAATTGTGTTGAAATATTGGAAACAATCATAAATAATAGAATTCATCACAATAGATATTAGCTAGAATAAAAAAAATCCTAACACTCCTGCAACAAAATGTGGAAATTGCAGAAAATGCAAAAAAAACAATTTATTTTCTTCAGTTTCAATAAAAAACAACCATTAACAATTGTCTTAAAAGAATCTTAGTGAAAATATAATACACAATAATAAAACTAGCAAATAATTTGCATATTTAGCTAACAAACAAAATAACAGAGAATTGTTTGTGGAAAAACGTGCATTTTATATATGTGTATATAAATGTTGTTGCGAAATAAATTTATTAACTATTTTAATACAAAACGAAAAGTCGTCCTTCAAGGATAAGCACATTGTTCTTATAAAGTTATGTTAGAAATGTCGCGAGTAGGATGATACTAGTTCTTGCATAACAAATCGCCTCTCTTTCACAAAACCATCCACTTCCACATACATATATGGAAAATGCAAAAAAATAATCGTATATTTATTGTTTTACATCGACCTGAAAAATTAACTGTGCGTAAAGAAAACAACCACAGACTATATAATAATAATAAACAATTTTATTTATATTTATTTGAAAAAATATACGCAATTTCGCGTTGGTTTTGCGGAGGCTGAACGATACTTTTTTCTCGTTTAAAATTAATAACGTTTCTGTCCATTTTTAGACTGCCTGCGAACGTTTGTTCGATGAATGGGTGAAAACGATAGCAATTGAATTAATTCGACAAACACCAATCGATGCCATCAAATATTTGGATATATTAACAATAGCCGATTGTTGGCGAAAAGACAACAAATATGAAAAAGACTGGAATTATAATATTGTAAATAGTTTGGACACATCATATGAAAGTTGTACATCGTCAAGTGATGAAAAACCACCACAATCGCCAACAACAACCGAAGACATTGACACTGATGTGGAAACAACACCCCCAAATGGTGTCCAACATGAACCAGTGGCGGAGAAAGATGTGGAGGATTTGTTGAAAAAATGCCAAAACGTGGAAAACTATGTTCCGGTTAAAGAAAAGTTGTTTCTGTTTGAATCGTTGTGCAAAATGGGTAGAAAAGTGAAGAGTTCCGAAGATGTGTCGTTGAGGAGGCAAGTGAATACGAGTTGTAATAAAAGGGCACGTTCAATGCACGATTTAAGCAATTTAAATACACATATAGCTGTTAGGGAGATTTGTAAATATTTTGAAAATAAAACAAACACTAAACAGGAGACTGGAATGAAGAATAGTAAAGTTACGAGAAGATTAATCTTCACTGATAATGTTAAAAAATGTTAATAATTGTAAGATTGTTTAATAAAGACTTAACTTGTTTTGTAATGTAAGGTTTTTTTGTAATAATTAATTGTGTATTGTTATTTATTGGATTTTATGTACTTTAATTATTATTTATCTCTGGTTAATAAATCAAATTAATACAATTCATCATTTGTTTATAAAAATAACAATTTTTTTAGCAATTTAGCAACGATTTTATTAAAATTATCAATATAATAAATATGAACTATACAAAACAATTTCATTTTATTTAAAAAAAAGATGAACAAATTGGCACTCTAGTATTGGTCCTCTATTTATGTGCAAAACAATTATATTTTTATAAAAAATTTTTATATACAAAAAAGTAGTTAACATTCTCGTTATTAATAAAACTTAAAACATTATTTTTAAGAGAAAATTCCACTACCATCTTCCTGAGTACATAAAAAAGTGTAGAAAATTTTGTTTATCACAACAATAAGAAAAACATTATAGTGAAAATAAAAAAAAAACAGGAAATTTGCATTTTATTTACAATAAAAAAAAAATTGTGATTATCAATAATACTTAAAAACAACAAACAAATGTGTATATTGCGGTAACAAAATTATAAAAAAAATATTTGTCTTTATTATTTCTCTTTTTCCATCAATTCATTATGTTCGAATGAATCTAATGTGTCATTAGAACTTGAATTTGTGAGATCATTCAATTCATCTAAATGTTTTTGCCGTTTTCGTACATTCCAATGCAAACATTCGGCCAATGAATCGAACCAATCAGATATCTGATCTTGAGCACAAATACTTGGTACAGGGTAAATTGATGTTGTCACCCTCAAACTACAAGAAAAATCAATTTAACAAACAAAGCCAATTAAAAAATCGTCAGGTTTTAATTAATACAGAATACTATTGAGATTTGAAAGTACAAAGTTCAAGATTTCGTTACGAGATGACGCTACATAGATTAATATTTATTAAATAATGTAAAATTTTTTGCGAAAACATGATAAGCAATTAATTATTTATCAATAAACCAACAATTTGTTTCTGTTTTTCCTTGAAAACCGCAAAACTTCTAGAAGTTCAACCTCAATATTATTATTAATTAAAACAGCACCGTTTTTAAACCACCACCGCAAAAGCATAATAAAAAAAGCATAAATAAACGACATAATAACACACCTATCACCCGGTTTCAATTCATGCTGGTGTCTGCCATCAAAACAAACATACGATGAACTTCTTGCAGCTGGACTAGGTGCTATCTGTAATAAAATATTACCAAACTAAACTTGAATGAAATTCATTTTTATGACCAACAAATTATAAAATTAAATGCGGTGGTGGCACGGCGTCATATATTGTTCAAAAACAACATCTTACCTTTCACCGTGCAACATTTCTTGTCGATTTCTACCATCAAATGATACCCAAGCAGTGTTACGACTATCAGGCGATACAGAAATCTATTTATTTTGTTCAATTTGAATTTGTTAAACGATTTACACGTTTTTTTCACATACCTAAATAATATATACAGACAAAGCGAGATGTCCGAAACGGCCAAAAAGTGGGTCCGCCATTTTTATGCCCTTAGTGTATTTTTTAGTGAATTTCATATGTATCTTGCAATTGGCGTATAAAGTGCACAAAATTCAAAATATGATTATTTATATTGAATATTACAGCATAAATTGTGTCAATTTATTTATGTGATTTGCCACAATTTAGTTATAAATTTAGTTACAACCGCTAAATCACACCGCTTTTACGTCACTTTACACTAAGGGCATACAAATGGCGTCGTTTGTCGTTAATCTATCTTTTTTACTGACCCAGTTTTTAATGTGATTTTAGTAATGTTGGAGCGGTATATATTATTTAGGTATGTGTTTTTTTTAAATATTGTTTTATTGTATATTTACCTTTAATTCGACACCAGCTGGCACAACAATCGGTCGAAAACTTAACGAATGCGGACAAATCGGTGTTACCATAATTGCTGGTACACTTGGATGGATCATGGATGCACCAGCTGCCACCGCATACGCCGTACTACCAGTCGGTGTACTAACAATCAAACCATCACCTTGTACAGATGTAATATGTTTACCATCTAAAAATAAATCAATATTCGATAGATACGGTGATGGGCCACGATCGACAACCACTTCATTTAAAACTAATAAATTCGTTGGTTTATTATTCATTTTATTATCATCATCGGCAATATTATTATCGTTGTTTGCATTCTTTTTCATAACAATACAACGTAAACGACTGCGTAATGTTAAAGCGGCATGTCCTATAATTAAACAAAAATCTCTAATCAAATTGGAACGAATTTTATTACGAAAAAAACAACAAACCTTCTAAAACATTATTGACTTGTTCTTGGAAATTATCAAATTGAAATGGTGTTAAAAAACCTAATGAACCTAAATGGAATGCCATCACTGGTGGTACACTTTGTTGAAATAAATGGCTAGCATATAATAATGTGCCATCACCGCCCAAACATATGATAAAATCAATTTTATCAGTCAGATCATCTTTACCATCACGAAATGTCATTAGTTTGTCTTTAATATTTGTAAATGATTTGTATTGATCCAAATTATTGTCATCCATTACGGCCGCTTCCACAAACACCACCATCCTCTTCTCCTAAAACAAGAATCACGTCATCAAATCAAGGTAACAACAATTAAATTGGCTGTAAAATTGGTCGAAATCGCGTAAATAATACAATCGATTCAAGGCAAAAAAAAAAACTATTCATGTAAAATCAATTGGCCTTGCTATTAATTAAATATTTACCTGTATTAGCCAATTAACTAATTGCACAAATGGTGGTAATATACTGGCATCTCGTACTTTTTTTATTACCAGTACGGTTAATGGTGGTTTATACCATGTTAAACGTTGACTAGCAGGATCTTGTATTGTCCTGTAACCAAAAAACAAATCCAATAAACACCATAAAAAAACAGAATTTTCGTTAATTTAAACCAAACCTATACTGATATTTATTCAAATTATTATTTCGTTCATCTTTACATTCATTTTCATCTTGTTTTGTATAAATATCGTGCGTATAACAAACAACATCACTTTCAGCTACCATTATTGCACTTATGATTTTGTTTCAATTCAAAATTGGCACTTTGGTTTGTGAACACTTGCAGTTTAAACATTACAATAACAATAAATAAAGCATTTTTATATATTTATATGTACATTATGATAGTTGATGTGTGTGTTGATGATGTCTAATGTGAACGAATAGAAATTTTTATTATAAATGACCTCCCCGTCCGGCAAAATGCTGATTAAAAAGAAAATATATACACATTTATAATATATGAAATCACGCAAGCCTGACCTGAACCATTATACAGCATTATTATAAACATTATTAAATTTTTTTTCTCTCTCTTCTCCTACTACAATAAAGTTTGTATTAAGAAAAACCGAAACCAAAAACTACTGATTATTATCAACATTAGATAACAACTAATTACAATAAAATAATTGATAGTTAATGTTGTTTTAAAAGATATTGCGACAATATAATTACAGTTAATATTAAATATGTAATTAAACATACATAACCATTGCTGAATTCTTCATTATACGACCACATGGTCCAAATTGTTGTACTGGTGATGGGGCATTCAAAGATCTCGTTCTCCTGCAACACAAACATTTATATTATAACAATAACACATTCATTATCATTTAAAATTTGGAATTATTATTGTTTATTGATATTTTGTTTGTTCAATTTAACAACAAAAAAAAGTACCGTATCATTTCCGTTTTTGTATACGTGCTACCGATTAATACAATACGTGCACACACATTAAAACAAATAAGATGCAATTAATGTTGGTAAAATGACGAACGAACGATCGAAAAAAAAAGTTATTCCGGTACCGGGAATCGAACCCGAGCCTCCTGGGTGAAAGCCAGGTATCCTAGCCACTAGACCATACCGGATTGTTGTAAAGTACTTGATATTATTGAATAATTATTGTAAAAACAATTCACATTAAAATAGTCATTAATTGAATACAGTTAAAATTACATTCTTTCGTTAATAGATAATAAAAGATTAATTTACCATACGTCCATTTTGTTTGTTAACTGTTTAGTATAAGAACAGTACATTTATGTTGAACAGAAAGTGAATAATTTAGCCAAAAATTTGTTAAATAAAACCATTACATTTTTACATGACAATTGACTAAAATTTAAATAGTAGTCTATTTTTGACTTACGGCCAAGTTCCAGATCGTCGACGTCTTCTAAAATGATCATCATCTTCACTATTAAAAAATCTATTATGCTTGTCAATAAACTCATTAAATTTTTGTTGATTTAAATGTGTTGTATAGTTTTTCTGATTTGTTTTATTATTATGTAAACAGGCTAAACGAAATTCTAACCTATCTGCCGTTCTGTATTGATGCAATGTTGATAAATCGACATCCGAACCAACCCATAATGATGACATTTTATGAATTTAAATATTTTATAAATGTCGTTATCGATTACTTTGATAACGACATGTTTATGGATATAAGCAATAACAGAATTTAATATAAAAACTTTATGCTTTTGCCACAATAATAACCTCTATAACCTAATTACTAATTAGACATGCATGTTAGCCAACTTTTGATTTTTGAATTTTACCAAAAAATATTCAAATTTATTTATTTCAGTCGTCAACAAACGAAATTTTGTTAAATAATAGAATGAAGTTACCTTCGTAACACGTAATAAATTTTTAAATTAATAAACAGAAATGGTACATTAAATAAAAATGAAAAAAAAGTTTATGCGATGGCCGGGAATCGAACCCGGATCAACTGCTTGGAAGGCAACTATGCTGACCATTACACCACCATCGCACATAGTGAATCTGTTGCTTCCATTTCAGAATTACTGCCAGGCTAAACTAAATATTATACTTGTAAATATTACAATTACATACACTTGAAATGTTTGTATAAAAACAACTTTATCAAATAACACGTTTCCTGATTTTCTTTAGTATTATAGAAAACACAGTAAATCTTATCAAACGACGAGTGTGGTTCACATTTGATAAGCTAACTATTGTCATATTTCAAAAATAATCATTTCACTATATAATAATACAAGTGAATACAACGTGTTAGTATATAAAAAAATTAAATAATTTACACTTCTACTATAACATAAAATAATATTATTACAAAAATTTATACTGTTTTTATACATAATATAAACAATTACATTTTCAATCCGGTATGGTCTAGTGGCTAGGATACCTGGCTCTCACCCAGGAGGCTCGGGTTCGATTCCCGGTACCGGAATAACTTTTTTAAAGTTTATTTGCATTTTATTCCAATCGCAAGCAAATATTTGCAATTTACTTTTAAATTTATAACTTCAGTATAAAATACAATTTTTTTGATTACTTATGTATATTGTACAAGTAAAAACATTGAACAAGCACATCATTTTCTTGCGGCACTGCTGGTGTAGTGGTATCATGCAAGATTCCCATTCTTGCGACCCGGGTTCGATTCCCGGGCAGTGCATTGTTATTTTGTTGCCCTCAGTTATAAGCAAATTAACGATTAATTAATTAACCAGTTTTTTTTTAATTGTAAAAAAAATTTCCTTCGAGCCGGATTTGAACCAGCGACCTATGGATGTCTACTTTATATTCAAACCACTACAGTCCACCGCTCTACCAACTGAGCTATCGAAGGATACACGTTTTTTGTTATATTATATTACAAAACAAAAGCTTATCACTTATTAATATAATAATTTTATTGCAATTAATTCACATGTTGTAGTGCGGGATAAAAATAAGATGAAAGAAAAAAAGAATTCCGCCCGAGCAGGGACTTGAACCCTGGACCCTTGGATTAAAAGTCCAATGCTCTACCGACTGAGCTACCCGGGCTCTGTTATAATTGCTACTTCATAGCATAACCGACTCAACTCTAATCTTTTTATGAATCTTATAAAAACTTACCGAAACTGATTAAATTTCTCGGTAGCACGTGCAACAATAATCTTTTTAAATGCAGTTGGACTTCCATGTGGCGAATTATTCGTTGAATTAAATTTATCATCAGCCACAATGGCTCTAGCTAATTGCAAATCACTTTCATTCATTTTAATTAAGTGGCTATTAAAAAACAACTTGTCTTGTACAGATTACAGCATCACTTGATCATCACTGCTTGTAAACAACAGACTGACAAATACAACAAACAAAAACTAAACTTTATAACACCTTTATAAAATAAATAAATACGAAGGTATATTAAATAATAAAACGGAAAACGAAAAAAATGTGTAGGCAAAAAAGTACTTTCTAACACACAATCTATATGATGTAAAAATAACTATAATAAGGTTAATATTATTGAAAAGTGGGCCCAATTAATAAAAATCACGACTTGAAAATTTTAAAATAATTATTATAAATAAAACACACCCAATCAATACTAATAATCTTTAAGATCAAGGCTCAACTATCTGAATATAATGCGTTTTATAACAATTATTATTGCAAGTCCACCCCTGACCTAAATTTTAATACCAATGTTGTTATTTTCAACAAAAAATATATATATATAACAAATTGTTGTTATTTTTAAAATAATTTAACGGCAAATTAAATAGTTCTTTTATGCAACAGGTAAAAGGTCAAGTTATTTCGGTGTTTGCAAACAAAGAGAAAAAAACCAGTGCAAAAAAATTTCCGTTCGTATGATTTATTAGTAATCTTAAAAAAAATGAAACTAGGACAATAAATACATATTGCTTATAGCAAGGTGATTAAAACAATAAAAAGAAATTGGGTGCATTTTCCTTTCGCCATTTTAAACGATGTATTGTTGGTTGCATCACAATTGTTTCCAGAAAAATAGGTAACTGTATTGTTGGACATCAGCTGTCAAAACCAAAATGGACGAATTACATCTGTCAGACACATTGCAAAGATATTTTTCCGATGTATTTTTATGTTGCGATGAAGAAAATGCCGGTAAAGCTAGTTTAAATAAAACTATTGAAGTTATAAAATCAGGAAATGTACCTGACGACATTATTTCCCAGGTAAATAAATGCCTAGTATTGAAAAAAATAATATTTACATAATTTATGGTTTATTTAATTTGTTAACAATGTTGAAACAATTCTAAAATGTACATAGAAAATTTTGTTGCAGATATGCGATATATGTTGGTCACAAACAACAAACTATTTAAATCGTAAACAATTTTTTTCTGCATTAAAATTAGTGGCAGCTTACCAAGCAAATCTCCAAATAAAAAGTGATGTTTTAAATACGAAAATGGATTTACCGTTGCCGCGTTTCACGTGGACAAATCAAGTAGAAAACCAACATGAGAGCCCCACGGGCGATTTAATCGAATTACGGAACGATTTGAACGATTATTCCGAACATTTGGACACAACTAGCAGCACAGATTCGGAAATGGACAGCGATACGGTGCGAAATCGGTCAGCAAGTGCATCCAGTACGGCATCTGACAGTCCAACGCCCACGAACAGTGTCCAAGATCGTAATTGGGGCACATGGCAAGGACTGGAAGAACAACGCCAGCTGCTAGGTTTGTACAACGTGGTTTTAAACAAAGTTTTGTGGCTGATTTAGTTGTTTTTTTTTTTACGTAGAAGAATCTTCCGATCGTCACAGTAGCGACGAAGACACAGAAGTATCGCAAGAAGTTTGGACAATAACAAACGAACAACGTGAATATTATACGAATCAATTTAAATCCCTCCAGCCGGACACGAATGCCTTGTTGGCTGGTCCAATAGCGCGTGTATTTTTCGAAAAATCTCGTCTACCCGTTCATGAACTGAGAAAAATTTGGCAATTAGCCGATGTGACAAAAGATGGTGCTCTAAGTTTACAAGAATTCAATACGGCAATGCATTTGGTTGTATTAAGACGAAATCATATTGAATTGCCAGATGTTTTACCAACCAGTTTAATACCGGGCAATGAAACACCATTAACTGTTAGTCCAGAAACTGAACCGATTTTATCGCCACCACAAACAAAAGACACGGCCAAAGAATGGACGAAATTTATTGATAGTCCAACTAGTAGTGTTTCATCGCCAGGACCAAAACCAGTCAATTTTGACTTTCAAAAAGTCACATTAGATCAAGATCCGAAAATTTTACATCCGAAACCGTTACGTTTAACACCAGAAATGGCCAATTTACAACAGCAACAACAACAACAACAAATTGAAGATCAAATCGATGCAACAAATGATTTGAATAGTCCGAAAAAATTTTTAGATACAAATTTAAATCAAAATAGTGCTATACAACGACCACAACCGAAGAAAATTACATTGCCTGGGCCTGGAGCGATTCCACCACCGCCACAACAACAACAGCAACAACAACAAGTGCAGAACGATGAAGGACCGATTAGTTTGCCGGCTTTTCCACCACCGAAAAAAGAGAAACCACCACCACCGCCGCCAAGACCGTTTAAAACGCATGGAAGAAGTTCGTCGTTAGATTTAAATAGGTTTGATTTCACAAAAAAACAATAAATTCGTGTGTATTTACTTTGTTTTTTTGGTTTAGATTAAGTAAATTGGGTGCCCCACCTACAGTTCCGCCTCGAATCAGTCCAAATATGCAAACAAACAAGAAATTAATAAATCAAAAATCGGAAGGTGATTGTTGTACAACGGAAATCGATACTGAAACACCGTTTGCCAATTTTGAACAGTTTGAAAAATACGAAAACGTTCAAGAAGGTATTTTTCCTGGTGATGTTTATGAGGCGGAACGTAAAAAATTGTTTGCACGTTTTACGGAAAGTTCAAATCAACAAAATCCACAACAACAACAACAACAACAGCAGCAGCAACAGTCTAATGACCAAGAAGTGCCAAGAAAACATGGTGCTTTTGAAATATATCGTAAACCAATACAAATGAAACAGGATGTGGCATTGTCGACGGAGGATAAAGCGAAATGGGACTTGTTTAGGGAATTGCAAGATGAGAATACGGTGTTGTTGCGTTTGTGTCAGGAATTGAGCCAAGAATTGGCCGAAGTAAGGGAACAAAAGTTAGCGTTAAAAGTGAAATTAGAAAAACAATTAAATGGTGGATAGTGTTTGCAATAATGTGATTTATTTTGAAAAAAACAAACAAACTATAATGTAAAACATTCATATGTTAACATCTTTTTACCTATTCGAATGTATTATTATTATCATTATTATTATTTTAAGCCAATCAATTATTGGTCTAATTATTTGCTGGCTCACATTTGTTGTGCCATAAAACTGCCTGATAAAATACACACACACGTACACATATTCAAAAAAAAAATACATCTGTTGAAGAATATATTCTTATAAAACAATATTTTGTAAATATTAAAGAAATCTCTTAAAAAGTTAAAAGTGATCAAATATAAAAATCGGCTTCTCTCATTATTTTTATTTATAATTTATACTTTGTTACAAAAAATATATTTGTTAAATGTTATATATTTTTTTTGTGTAGCTATTAATTCTATAGTGAGACTGTATTTTGAAATTATAAAAATAAAATAATTATCGATTAATTTTTTTTGTTTGTTGAGCGCTTAAATTTAAAATTTTACAAAACAAAAAATCTAGATTTTTGGCGGTTGATTCAAATTAAATTTCGTATTTTAATATATTTCGCCATAAAATTTTTAATGAAAGGTGTTTCTACATATTGGAAAATTATTTTCACATTTTTGTATGTGGTAATTTAATTTTTTACTTATGTAATTAATTAATAAAATTTAATTCATTAAAAATAGGCGCGAAGAAGATTTAATATGAAATGCTATTTAATCCACCATTTTTTAAAATATCAGCTACTATCTCAGACAAACGTTAATGCAAATTTTATATGTATTAAAAAGAGATAAAATAATAGTTGACACGTCGTAACTTGGTCGAAAATCTCCTTTTTCACACGCGGTTGAAGATGATGGAACAGTTCCTCGTCGATGTGTCTTGA
>SSSI01008123.1:7231-26530 GCA_004796505.1 Oryzaephilus surinamensis | reverse complement strand
CTCCTTCTAACCTTACTTTCGACCAATAAAATTTATGAAATTAAATCACGTGGAAGCTCACCAATCATTACTTTTTTCTTCCCTAAATGAATAGACCTTAAATACTAGGATATGAAACGAGCAGTTTAAAAATGGGACCAAACCATCAGATGTCGCAGCTGTTCTAAGCCAGAAGTTTTAGGCGGGACTTTCAATTTTATTTGTGTCAATTGGAGGAATATCACTGACATTAGTAAAAACGCTATGTTCACACCAATTCATGACACTTTGAAAATTCAATTTTTTTATTATTTTTCAGTAATGAATCTTTAAAAACGGTTTAAAAATCCCATAAAAATTCATTGAAGCAAGAATTTAATATATTTTGTAAATTGAATGCGTTTTAAACGACAAGACTTTTCTAGCTTAGAACACGTTCGCCACCTAGTGGCCGTTTTAAATGTGGTCCCACTTTTAAAGCGATAAATCGCCTTCGTTTCATATCCTAGTATTTAGGTATCCATAGTTGAGCGCTTAAATTTAAAATTTTACAAAACAAAAAATCTAGATTTTTGGCGGTTGATTCAAATTAAATTTCGCATTTTCATATATTTCGCCATAAAATTCTTAATGAAAGGTGTTTCTACATATTGGAAAATTATTTTCACATTTCTGTATGTGGTAATTTAATTTTTTACTTATGTAATTAATTAATAAAATTTAATTCATTAAAAATAGGCGCGAAGAAGATTTAATATGAAATGCTATTTAATCCACCATTTTTTAAAATATCAGCTACTATCTCAGACAAACGTTGATGCAAATTTTATATGTATTAAAAAGAGATAAAATAATAGTTGACACGTCGTAACTTGGTCGAAAATCTCCTTTTTCACACGCGGTTGAAGATGATGGAACAGTTCCTCGTCGATGTGTCTTGATTGATTAGAAAACCGACAATTCATTTTTTTATTCTTCATTCTATACAATAAAATCATGGAAATTTCATGATAATTACACTATCTTTATTAAATGGTAAGTAATTTATTGTTAAATATAAATAATTTTATCATTTTTCAACAATAAAACTGGCCGTTAAAAAATCGGTTACAATCCATTTAACATTTTTCAATTAATTCGTGGGAGTAATGAAAAAACGGGGAAATTTTCAAAGAAATCATTTAAACCAGTTACTTTATAGGTTATATTTTTCAGTTCCTAGTCAAAGTAGTCGAAAATGGATGTAAATTTGTCGTTTGGAACGAATTGAACGATGGATGACAAATATTGTAAATACTCATATTCTTCTTGGTGTCCAACATGTGAACGTAATTCTCCTCGTCGCCGATCCAAAAGCGAAACGAACGAACCATGTCGCCGTAAATGCAAAGAAATGAAAACGTTTACGCCGAAAAAGTACTTAAAAAGCCAAGAATACGAAAACATGGAACTGGAGTACGACATGAATAGCCGTTTAAGTGAACCATTTAATTGTTGTAGTAGGATACGTTCAAATTTATGCGAATTACCAACAACGTATATATCAAATAATTGTCAATCGACTACATTTCTTTCGAAATTCACATCGAACACGTCCGATTTCGTGGATTGTTGTTTAAAATCAGTCAAAACGTACGAACATACATTGAAATATGTTGATTTAGCAAATTTCTCAATGAAAATGCACGATAAACAGCCGCAGAAATGTAATAAAACGAAAATTTTAGTCACATCCCAACCACCAGATTTATTCAAATCAGTAGACAATCATTGTTTTGGTGATTATCGTAATGGTAACAATTTATTACGTAGTAATGATGGTTACAAAAGAAATTATTGTCGTGATTCATGTCAATTACCAAATTGTAGTGCATTATGTTACGATACTGGTACATATTTTAATCGTACAAATGATACAATCAATATACAAGAACGTTATAGTGAAGATGTTGCATATTTACGTGAAAAATTACGTTTAATACAAAAAACTAGTGTCAAAGATGAGGCCCAACAAACTGATAATGTGAATAAAAAGGAATTGGATGTGGTTAAAACGAAACCGAAGAATATAAGACGGGAAAGGGCGATTTTTTCACCACCATTACTTAAATGTGGTACAGGACGATTTGGGGCACATTCTAAAACGTTTATTGCCACCGGGAAACTGAAGAAAGTGAAAAATAAGACGAGTCGAAAGCCCACCACATCCAGTCCCGAGGTGACGCTTAGGTGAGAAATTTAAAAATATTGTAATACTTCGACAATTTAATGGAATGTTAACGAGTTTCTTATTATAAAATGGGACCCACGCAAATATCTAGTTATATAAAAATAAACTACTATCTATTTAGGATAGGATATATATTTGTGTCGCATACACGTGATTTAGAAATTTTACTATTTAAATCTATAATTAGCAAATATTGAACTTGACTTAAATTTCTAATGTAAATTAATGGAATTTCTTTTAATTCTTTAATACTGGTGCTAATAACTAAAAATAAATTTAAAAAATAAACATGAACATTTTTTCAAGCACATGGTAGCACTTAAATAATACTTGTAATAAAGTCGCGTGCAAATATTAGTAATAAAAAAACTGTTTTTCATGTTTATTGATCCAACTTTTTAGGTAAAAATTGCGAAAAATCGTACAGTTGATTTTAAATTTAGCAAAACTATTCATTTCGAAAGAAAAACGTATTCGAATTCCACGTTCGTTAATAATGCGCTTAGATATTGTGTTAAAGTATAACGTTTTTTTGTACAAATTTGGTTTGCTTAATTAAATTATTCAATTTTTTTGGTTTGTTCAGTGAATGCAGTGATTCCGAATCGGAAGAAGATGTTGATGATAACGAATTGGATAATTTAATTGATCCACCATCGACGGGCAGTGAAGAAAGTGGTCAAGAAGTATGCGAATCGAATTTTGGTTCTGGTGATGATTCCGGATGGCCTTTAAGACACAGTCTATTCCCAAACATTCCGCCCTATTTACGCTTTATATCGCATGAAAATGAAATTGCCGTTAAACTGCCAGCTGGTAAAAAATTCTTCAAATGGAAATTGAGCACAATAACACCGATTATTGTACGGAAAACGTTAACGAATTCTGGATTTGTATTGGTTCGAAGTGAGTTTACTAGAGGTGTGCCCCCTTTACCAGTTTTCATCCTTTCCGATTCCATAGAAACGTTTATTTTAACGATTTTTTTTTTCAAAATTTTCGTTCATTTTATAGAATCAAATCAATGGTTGGGCACTTGGGGTAAACATATGAAATCGCCCGTATTTAAAACGTTAAAAGACTTCCAAAAATTGAACCATTTTCCTGGTACATTTCAATTAGGCCGTAAAGATAAATTGTGGCGTAATTTTCAAAGACTGATTAATCAATTTGGACAAAAGGAATTTGGATTTTTACCACATACATATATTTTGCCATTGGAATTGAAACTGTTGAAACAAAATTGGGAATACAAGAATGGAAAAGGTGGTGAAAAATGGATAATAAAACCGGTAAATATTTAAATTTTGTACGAAATTGTTTTGAAGTGAATTTAATTTGTTTTTAGCCCGCATCAGCACGCGGTGTTGGCATAAAAGTTATAAATAAATGGTCACAATTACCAAAGAAAACATCATTGATTGTACAAAAATATATTTCAAATCCATATTTAATAAATGGTAGTAAATTCGATTTGCGTTTATACGTTTTAGTAACTAGTTTTCATCCATTAAGGATTTATTTATATCCGGATGGATTAGCTCGA
This sequence comes from Oryzaephilus surinamensis, assembly GCA_004796505.1. NCBI lineage: Eukaryota > Metazoa > Arthropoda > Insecta > Coleoptera > Silvanidae > Oryzaephilus > Oryzaephilus surinamensis. The sequence continues at coordinate 22,775 of SSSI01008123.1, read as the reverse complement.
TTTGCAAGTGGTAATTTTTGTTATTTTCTTTCGAGTCTTTCGATTTTATTTTCTATTTTTCGTTGTAGCCAAATACAGTGATGATGCAAAAGATTTAAAAGATCGTTATATGCATTTAACGAATTACAGTATTAATAAATTATCCAGCCAATATACTGCCAACGAAGACGCCAATGCTTGCCAAGGACATAAATGGTAAAATCCATTCAAATTCGTTAAAATTCATTCAAAATTAATAATTATTTCGTTAGGACAATATCAAAACTATGGGAATATTTGCAAAAGAAAGGTGTCGATACGAAATCGTTATGGAAAACCCTTCAACAACTCGTTATTAAGACAATAATATCAGCTGAGGCCCCAATAACGCAACTATGCGAAGAAAACATGAACAGTTTATACAATTGTTACGAATTGTTCGGTGTTGATGTATTATTGGATGAAAATTTAAAACCGTGGCTATTGGAAGTGAATATATCACCAAGTTTGCATAGTGCATCACCATTAGATGCCCATGTAAAAGGCCCATTAGTACAAACACTGTTCGATTTGGCACAATTTCATTTGTCGCCACGTTTACAACAATCCGTACGAAATGCACCGCAATGTTTCGATCCGCGCCTTTATACGACAACATTGACGAAAAAGGAACGTTCCAAACACGCATTGTACATACAATATGAATGTAGAGATGATTATTTAAGCGATATATTGAATGAATTAACTGGTGACGATGTTAGACATTTAACAAGAGCTGAAGATGAATTTGTAGCAATGGGAAATTTTGAACGTTTATTCCCAACACAATATACTCATAAATATTTTCAATATATGGAGCCCAGATATTATAATCGATTGTTCGATGCATGGGAAATGCGTTACGCAAATCGTAGACAAGATGGTAAATAATTATGTTGTGATTTCAATTAGTTTTTAATTAAATTTTTTTATAGGAATCGCATTATTACAGTCTTTGTGTACGGAAAAGGTTCATTTAAAAGTTGCATCTCAAACTGCACTCAACAAGGTGAGAATTTTTTTTATAAAATAAACGTTATTAAGAAACGAGGACGAATTTTGTTTGTGTCGTCAAACATTTCAATTTTTTTTTGGTATTTTAACGTGATTGTTTTACGTAAGGCTCGAAATTTCATGATGGCAACATTGCACAGTGTTTGTTCACAATGTCGCAGTAAGTGATGTGTGTAAAAAAGGTCCCCAATAATCGTGAAAAAAGGTCGTTAAATGTGGTCAGAATTAAAAATAGTGCATTCGATTTTATGTTGGAGTATATTTGTATCGTTCTGTCTCTTTTTAACTTGTTATTAAAGTGATTTGAAGGGGAGAGAACGATTTAAATCGAATGCAGCTTATAAATGTATTTGAACAGGATGTTAGATCATTTAATTTTTTTTAATAAGCAAATCGATGGTTAGTCACTAGAAGGGTATATAATTCCATGGTTTTAGTGTTAGAAAACATTTTTTTAGGTTTAGTTTAGATATTTTAGTACAGAAATATACGGTGGAATAGTTTTTAGATGATAAATAAAACTAGTTTAGTATGGTTGTAATGGAATTATTTTTAAATGTGGTGTTCATTTTTTATTTGTGTTGTTTAGAGTTTGCCGAATACGATCCATGGAGATGTGAATCTGCAACCGTCCACGAAGGGACAGAGTCGACCATTAGAAGAAATAATGGAACAAACTTCAATAACAAATAAAGTGGCCACAACAAATTCGTAAATTCTCAATCAAAAATTAAATGTTATCGATGGAATTGTTTGCGTTTGTTGTTGTTTATGTATATTTATGTAATTTTTTTTTTCTTTGTGAATGGAATAAGAAAAGAACACCAGCACTGGACTGCCAAACGTAATATATAAATAAAAATTTTCTATATGTACTCTCGTACTATGTATGTAATTTATTCTAAAAAAAAAAATTGGAAGTGGTTGGTTTTCATTTTTAAATAAAACACAAATTACTTTTTTAAATTACTTTTACTTCCTATTTAATAATAATGTTATATCTAAATGGAATTTTTTTGTAAATAAATTAATTTATCAAACATTTCATTGGTTTTATTTTAAAAAAACAAGTTAATCGTTTATTTCAAATTGTAGATCAAGTTCAGTCTCTGAAGAATCTGAAATGGAAGTTTTTTAATCAACAATCTGTGGTGAATTTGAAGCAGAATAATTAACCTGTTTCAGTGGTACCATCGGAGAACCATTCACCATCCGTATCAAATAATTCACCGGCTTGTTGTCCCATTTCAGGCCTATTTAATTCATCTCGTTGCAATCGACGCGGTCCTGTATGCACATTTATATCCACTTGCATGCGTACATCAAGCACCATAAAGCCGATTGTTATTAGTAATGGTAAACGAAAACGACAATCCCAAGCTAATTTTAACAAAAATATTAAGGGATCCATTTTAGAAACTAAAAAATAAATAAATAATTAAATTTGACACTAATTTGACTATTCATAATAAAATCAGTTAAAATATTCGTTTGACTAGTGTAGTATGTGACGTCACATACAGTTTTGAAAGCAAGCGTGAGCCGAGTGTTTGGTGTTAATTTGCTAATTTAATGGAAAATTAAAATGAAACCAATTATTAAACAGATAATAATTACTTTATTTTATGTTTACAAGTTTAATATAATCTATTTTGAATAGTTTTCGTCTATACGAATATCATATATGTAATAAACAACAATGGAATGTTCAGATTCTATCAAAGTAGTCTACAGTGGCCCCATTTTGGAATTCGCCTTTTTTCAAGATTTCAATTAATTTATCCACCGTTTGTTCAGGTTGTAGGACACTTTTGTCGGCAACTTCTTGAAAATCTTTACGCACATCCTCGGATTGCGCCTCTTTTACAATACTGTGAAACATGTCCGTACTTACAGGACCCGGTGAATAATTCAAAACGACAATTCGTGGTTCTTCCAATGCGAAAACTTTAAAAAACTGTTCACGAGCCGCTTTTCCGCTACCATACATGGCCAAATCTTTGAACGGCACACGACCACAAAGCGATGTAATATTTACAACAACCAATTGGGGTGCAATTGGTCGAATTTTCTTAACAAACAACGAATTCAACAAAATCACCGAAAATAAATTTAAATCGTAGTAATTACGCCATGCATTTAAATCAGTTAAATCGGTAGTTTGTTTCAGAACGCCAACATGGCCGGCATTGTGAAAGAATAAGCCGAATTCAATTTGTTGTGAATCGATTTTATTTAAAATTTCGTCAAAAATTTTTCCAAATAAATCGTTATCCGGTTTCGATAAATCAATAACGAATGTTAGAACACATATGCATTTATCAATTTCGGCAATATCGTTTTTCGTTTTTTCTAAACCATCAGCTGAACGTGCCATTAATACGAAAATCGATGATTGATTTAATTGTCGTGCTAAATTGATTGCTAACGATTGGCCAATGCCCTTAGAAGCACCACTTATGAATACAATTGATTTTTTCTCGAAATTTACAGAACAAGCCATGATTTTATTTTTTGTTGGGTTAAATTAGATATTTAATCAAGTACCTAAAATGAACGATTCTCTTCACAATCTCTATTCACATCCGTATCGCTTTCTTCGTTACTTAATTGATCGTATTTAACCAATTCCACAATTTCGCCCTGATTTAGTGCCTGTTTTTGTGGCAAAATTGTACGTAAGATTTGCGAATTGTTTACTGGCTCATCCAAATCAAATCCAACTTCCACAAATGCGCTATCACCACACAAAAGTTGTTGCATACAAGCTTCACGTTTTTCCGACAATTGTCGCAATATATTTGGATCGTTTTTGATTTTGTACAATTTTTCTTCTGCAAAAAAAAACCCGGTGATTTTGTGGAATTGAGGGATTTTTTATTTACCTAATGTGGCCAAATACTGTTCGGAATCTGGTAGTTTATAATCAACTACTGGATGGAAATTATCTTCAAATTCTTGTAATAAAGGATTGTTTGAAGGTGTTGCACTTGTATTTGTATTAAACCAGGGATCCATGTTGGATTGTGATCACCTTGACCTCGCTTGACCTTGAATGTCATTTAATGGCGGACAATTCAACAAGACAAACTAATGTTTTTGCTATTATGAAATTTTATTGTTGTAAAAATAATAAAAAAACCACTTGTATTAAATTAAATTTGTATTCAAAAAAAATCAAAACATAACAATTATTCTTTTATATAAAAAATCACACTTTTTACGACGGAATCATTCCTCTATTACGTTTAAATTGTGCTCCAGTTTTGCGATTATGGTTTGCTCGACTGGATTTGTTCACATTTTTCTTTTGACGATTATTCAACACATTCTTATCTTGTCCTTGTCCTTTTGGCTTGCCAACAACATCTTTTGGTTTACTAGTTGTTGTCGTTTGTGGTTGATTTCGACGAAAACGTGCCTCTCGACGTGCTCGCAACACGGCCGGATCTTCACAAAAGTTCATTTTGTTGTTATTTTGCGGCTTCTTAACATCCTCTTCAATCTCCTCATCTTCGGACTCCTCGCTAGTGTCTCTATCGTGGTTGGGATTGTATGTTTCGGCTGTAATTGGATTATCAGCAACTTTAATTGGCACATCATCGTCGAATTGGTCATCATATTCGTCATCGTATAAATAATCGTTGTTGTATTGACTGAAAATTTCATAAAATAATAATATTTCCGATTAAATGTCCTTAGTTTTACATACACTCCTTCCAATACAAAAGTTTTAATTTGTTTTATATCCTTTTTGTCGTTTAATAATTTCAATGCATCATCATATTCCGGTTTTTTACCATGATAAGCGAGCACTGGTTGTTCTGGTTCTGGTTCTGGTGGTATTCTAATCTCATTAAATGGTATTTCGTATAAATGCGGTGGTAAATTCTCTTCTAATATTGCATTTATCACATCAGATGATTTGTAATCGTACATTTCCAAACATTTCAACACGAAACCTTGAAAAACATTAATTAAAAACGAATTTTTATTTATTTAAACAATTTTACCATCACCCAAATGCGGAAACATATCAATTATATCCTTTATTTTTGCTTCTATATCGGTTTCATTTGTTGGAATTGTGTTTGAAGGGCCTGGAATTGGTTCTTCTGGTGGTTCTTCAACAATTTGTAGAATTGGTTTGAATTTTTTAAAGACATCTTCAATAATTGACCGATATTGACTCAGTTCTTCTAAACGTTTATGTCGTGGAAGTTTTTTTACACATTCTGTAATGAATTGCGTACGTGTTGAATCTCTAAATTGATTTGTTAACGGAAATTTTTAATAAAATTTTCAATTCTGAAGGATACAATGTACAACAACTCTCAAACATCTCATTTTGAATGGCTATGTTGTATTTAACATCGTAATCACAGATAAAATAATCATATTCCAAAGCAGTTGTTAATAAATTCAAGTAAACTTCCACGATATTCTCCTGTTCTTTGGAATTTTCCCTTTAAAATACAATCGTTATGACTAATTCATGAATTTACTAGGAATTTCTTACATATTTTCCAATGCTTTATTCAAACAATACGAAATAAACGTATGAAAAACATCAACAAATTCACTACGTCCAATATTAACTAAATCGAAGATTTTTTCAGTCATTTCTTCATTTAATTGTAATTCCTCTCTATTGCACAACATTTCGTACAATTCACCATAAATATTAACGTAAATAAATGGTAAACGATACGGTAAATTGGTTTCCAATGCATATTCAATTGATGGTTTATAAAATTGTAATAAAATATTCAATGTTGAAATCGTATTTAATAAATATTCCACGACAGAATAAATCCAACTTAATGAAAATATTGGTGGACGTTTTTCAATTGAAATAGGAACTATTATTGTATTTTTCTCATCAAATCCACATACATATCCATGAATCATTTCTAATATTGTATTAGATTGTTTAATCATTTCGTCCATTTCATTAATTTTAAAGTCAATTTGTTGTTCATTGGAAAAATATAATTGTATTAAATTATTAACGAAATTAACGTTAACGTTTTTATATAAAAGTGCTAATGTTATCACAATTGGTAAATTTAGTAACTTAATTTCAATTAATTTATTCAGTACGTAATTTTCTGGCATAAATTCATTCTGAAATGAAATGTTTTGTGTTTAAAAATATTTCAATTTGCTTCAACTTACTTGTGACTGTTTAAATGTGAGCAGTCTTTCATAAACTAGCAAAAATTTATTAAATACTGAACGGTAAATAGATAAAAATTCATTTTTTAAATATTTTACTTGATGTGGTGGTATTGAATTTAGTAAAAAACTACGTAAACTTATAACTGCATTACGATTAAATAATATTGTACACCAAAATTGGTGGTAATTGCACTTTAAAAAATAATCTAATACATGCAGGTACTGTAAATTATTTGTAATAAATATTATATTATCGTTTTCACATTCCGAAAATGAATATGTTTGAAAATTGTGGAAAATTTGTTTTGGAAGCCAACGTTTATCCTGAAATTGAACATAATAATTGATTGTAACATATAATTAAGTGGCGAAATGTTTACTAAAGCTGGAATTAATTCAGTTTTTCGAGTTAAATACTTTTTTTCAATTTCATTTTCCGGTAAATCCCCACTAGGGTCCTAAAATTTTGTTCATTTAGTTGGACATTTTAAATTTTGAATACATTCTTACCAGACTTTTATAAAATTCGGGTTTTATTTCATACCATATTTTCTCTAAATGTAATTGTGTTATCGGTAAATTAGCAGGATTCTAAAATATTTGTTAAAATATTGTTAAAAATTTCACAATATTGAATCTAACCTCAAATTTCACCTTAAATACATTAATATATTCGTATTTCAATTCTTCAGTACTGTTAACTCCGTTCAATACTTTATTAGTGGTCATAATTCTATTATAAATTATTATTTTAATTTATATTTTAATAAATATAATTTTTAATTACACGTTTTGACTTGAAAAATGTCAAATCTAGTAACCTGATTTCTGTTCGATTTGAAATTACGGTTAAAAAGTTACTAATAGTTACTTTTTTGAAAATTTTGGAGGGAAATTAAATAAAAATCAATTTTCAGTGTTTATTGAATAGTTCCACTTTTTTCTTCAATATACCAATTTTCGTAACACATAGAAAGATCATATGAAAGTGAGAAAACAGAAGAAACAATTTTTTTTCTCTACACATCTTACACATTATTTAAATTTTTTGTATTGATTTCATTAAAAACAGTAAAGAAAAAGAAAATAAACAAGCGCAAAGATATTTATTTGCAAAAATTAAAAAAAATATTGTATGCAACAGTAAAAAAATAAATATTAAATTACAGAAGAAATAATTATGTATTATTTGAATAAATTATGGCAAATAAATAACAAATGTTCAACTCCTACTGGCTGGTTTTTTTTAGTCAACAAATAAGGATTTTTAAATTAAACCAAAGAACAACTAAAACAGATTGATTCTTGTATTTAAAAAAAAAATATTATAAAAAATAAACAAAACTTGTCACTGTAGACGGTAAAAAAAACAAATAAAAAAATAGGATTACATTATTTAAGTACATTTTTGTAATTTTCCTTAAAAGTTAGTATCACTTCAAGAAATTACACAACAAATTTTACCCAAAAAAAAAAAATTAAAAAAACACCAAATTCTTGTCAAATACTTTCAAAACGCTGTAGAACTGAAAGAATCAGTTTTATTGCAACTGTTCCTTTCAATCAAAAAAATATAAAGAAAAATTTAAACTAAATAAGAGATCATAATCAGCCAATAGTGAGCTACCATTAAGAATTAAACAAAATTCAGTACCCTTGTGCCTTAAAATTATTAACTGAGGTCTTGAATTAATAATAAAAAAAAATAGTTTCAATATAGGTACCACATTTTTTTATAATTCATAAATTATATCACATTAAGTAAGCTAAAAAATAAAAGAGAGAACAATTATATTGGGGGAAAATTATACCAGTACATAATTAAAACGAATTTAATTCGTTTTTTCCATATATAAATAACACTGGTTTTATTTTTCAAATAAATTTTGTCGAACAACAAAAAAAAAATCGTTTCATAAGCATAAAAAAAACAGTTAATCTACCTAATTTTATTGTTGTTTACATATTTTAACAATCCAAATGGGTAGGTTAAAAGTTTAATTTTCGGTAGCCACAAAATTAACAAGATACACTGGTAGTAAAATGTAATGATTGGGGGGGTGGGACGAAAGTTATAAGGGGGGCCGATGAAAATTGTAAAACTAAGCTTCTGTGGAAGCAACAAGGGATCCTTTTGGCGTATAGGCCGTGGCATTTGGATCAAGAGTTGAACCGGGCGGTGGATTTTCCGTTAAACGTACTCTCGATATATTATTAGTTGTCGTACCAAATGTATCATTCGGCATTACAGCTAATACTTGCGCTATTTTACTTTTTAGTTCTTCAATTTCTTTTTCTTGTGCTCGATTTGCACCTAAAAACAATTTATTTTGTTAAAAAAATGATTAATTTATATCGAATTCGCACACTGACTTTCTCTGATTTCAAGTTGACGTTTAGCTTCACCAAGTGCACTAAACAAATCTAATTTTATACGATTTTCTGCTGACAATGAATTTTCCAAATGTGAATTTTTCTCTTGCATCGCCGACAATGCCGACATTAATATTTCTGTGTCGCGTAATTGTTCAGCCATTGCAACATTTTCACGTTCCAATGATGTATAACGTTCTTCTAATATAGCATAACGTTCTTCAGCCCAATGTTTACAATTACGGCATTCATTTAATTCATTTTCTAATTCTCTGCGACGTAATTTACATTGTTCTGTACATTCGCCGCGTGTCGATTGTGCTGCCACCTATTGAATAAATCATAAAACACAAATATTCAAATAAGGATTTTTTTTTAATTTACTTGTGCTGCTCGTGCTTCTTCTTGTTTACGATTTTTTCGTTCTTGATTTAATTGTGATTCTAAATTCGAACGTATACGACGTTCTTCAGCTATTCGACGTTCCAAATTATTAATTGTTTGTTTATCTGATGCTCTTGTACTAGTTGAATGATGTAAACGTTGTTGTAAATCTTCTAATTCACGTTGCATTGATGTTAATTCACCTTTTGATACTTTTTCGCTTGTCGTTAATGCAGCAACCTGAAAAAAAAATTGTATAATTTCCATTCAATATATTTTTTTTTGGGAAAAAAATCACTTACTTGTAGTCGTAATTCCTGTTCACTGGTTCGACTACTTTGCAAATCGGCACGTAATTTCTTTGTATCCGATTCTAAACGTTGCATATATTCTTGTAATTCACGTTCTTTGTCTTGTTCACGTTTTTCACGTCTTCTATTATTGTTGTTGTTGTTGTTATTGTTATTATTACCGCCACCACTAGTCGTTATATTTGTACAATTATTTTGTTTTGTTTCTGTATGATTTTCATGTAATATTGTTAATGTATCATCATTGTTAGTACCATTTAAAACTGTACCATTACTATTCGTATGATTATTATGATTATGTAATTTATTATGTTGTCGATCTGTATGTTTATTATTATGTTCATTGTCATGTTCTTTACATTTGTCTAATGATTTTCTATGCGATTTAGATTGAATATTTGTTGTTGTATTGTGATGATTATGATGTACACCATTTGCGATTGTACCATTTGGTATATGACCATTTTTCTCTTGTTGTTGTTGTTGTTGTTGTTTATTATTGTGTAATTTTTGTACAGTGGAGGAGGCAGGTACTATAGCATTATTTTGTGCCGAAATTGTATCCGACTGATTCAACGACGACATTTGTTGTGTTGTTGTTGTTGTTGTTGCTGTAAATGTCGTCGTTGTAACTTGTGTAGTACTACTATTATTATTACAATTATTAATCAAATCAACTGGCAATGCCTGTTGCATTAATTGCATATAAAATTCATTTTCTTTGGCAACATCACGTTGTTTCCTTTGTCTAATCCTATAACCAATATAAGATTTAAAACCGAAACCTAATGTAACCACTGGATAACCGATACAATGTGCAGCAAATGGCCGACACAAATCCAAATGGCCGGGCAAATGTTTAACATCTTTTAAACGTACAGCTGCCTCCAAATAAACAAACAACAACCATAATATGATTGTTGGTGTACATATACCTTTGTCTGTATGCCATACATATTGCACCCATACGTATGTACTAGCAACAAAAAATAACCAATGTACTGGTATAAAGAAAAAACATAACATGTCTGATGTTAGTGCTATACAAACGAAAAATATACTAAATGCTAGGCCCTGATATTTAAATGAATCATATACAGAACGTAATAATAAATAAAATGGCCATAAAAATTCAAAACGAAATTCCAATATAAAATCGGCTAATATAACCAGTAGCCACAAAACGACGAATTTTAAGTAAAGTAAAGTACTGCTGAAACAAAAAAAGAAAAAGACAAATTAGTTAACTGATTATTATGTATTTTTGTTTTAATAAATTTGAAAGTTTGCCCTTGAAAAAATTCATTTCAGTGTGAAATGTTATGATTTCAATTAATCGGAAGTTTTACAAAATATAATTAATAGAACTATATTACTTAATTCTATTACGAAAAAAAAAAACAGTTTCATAATACATGAGATTGTTTTGACAGCTGGCGCTCTAACCTATGCAATTTTCACTAGTTTTTATCATTTTCCTTTCATTAATTTTTATCATTTAATTAACAATTGTTGTTGTTTGTATAAAATGATCGAGTATCAATTTTATTATGTAGATTGCGATTATGCTGTTGGAAAACTAGTGGATTTATTGTAATTTGTTTGTGAAATTTCCAGCCATTTTGAAACATATACACACTTGCACACACAAACATCCATATACATATGGGATGAATTTTTTATAAATACTCAAACCGATGAACTAATTATTAAAATTTTCCTATATTAAATTTCGTTAAATTGTTGGAAATATTTACCTGCCGTAAAAACCTTCTGTAATTTTGCTCTTTTTCATAGGTCGTCTCATCTTACCAATTTCAGCATTTCGTCTCTTCATAATTTTCCACACACGAACAATGTCCCAAAAACTAAATAAAAAACTTTATTCATTCACCATAGAATCGCACAGCAAATCACTTCAACAAATTCGAATTCTACTACTATATAAGTATTTATTTTATAACCGGCTGGTCTTTCATCAAAATGAGTGTGTTTTTTTTGCAATAGTTTTACACACCAGTTTTGTTTCTCTCTCTCTTTTATCTCTTGTAAAACCGTACTTTTGCGGTAAAATATCTATTGTTGTCAGAATACAACTTGTCGTTTCGAGTTCGTGATGTTATCAATAGAGGACACCAAACGGATATAAATCAAGCGCCAAATTTAAAGTTTGAAAAACTTGTTTCAAAATTTATATTTATTGCAAACGAAATATTTAAAAAAATCACAAACTATACCTTATTAATTATGCTAATTGTATTGAAGAAGAAAAAAACATCGTGTATAAAAAGTACTTTTAACATAAAAATTTTATACACCCAATTACAATCAATCAATAAATATGTATGTTTGCTTTTTTAATTAACAAACTTATAAAGAGAAAATTAATTTATTACATCTAGAAATTGTATAATTATAATAATAATAATAAAAAGTTGTCTAAAAGGAAAAAATCTTATTAAATGTAAACTAGTAAATTTTTATTACATAATTCTTTCATAGAATAATAAATAAGCTTGAGCGTTCAAAACTTTCGATTCAGTCACTTCAGATACATATGAATCGCTAATATAATACCATTTACCTGACGGTATTTCAGGATCAGCTTGGGCACCCAACATTGTTTGTTCAACGATTTTATTCTTTTGATTTTTTGGTAAAAATTGCCACCGATAACTGTTTTCATCTAATTGTGGACGCACCTTTATATAAGCAACATAATGTCCACCATGTATTGACCCACTATGTTCCACAACACCATACAATGAATACAAAACACGTGTTTGTCCATGTTCGAATGTTGGTAAATTTTGTGAACGTTTCGAACAAAATGGTGCCAAATCTAATATTGTGGAAAATTTTACATGTTTCGATACTTTCGCCGAACGAAAACGACAAACCTGTGAAAAAAAGCACACAAGTTATTACAAGTTAAACAAACTAGTTTAGGCGCATTTTACTTGAAAACGTTTCAAATGTAATATAAGTACAGCTGGTGGATTATAGATTAATAATTGTTTGGCAGCATCCGTACATACTGGCTTCTTTTCTGAACCACTTTGACGTTTTGTACATGATTCACAATCGACTTTATTTGTGCCAGCCAATAATTCACATTCGGTAAATTGATTTAAACATGATTGTACTGAACATTCACCTTCTTCGCATTGATAACGTGCCGTCATTGTACCAATATACATATTTATGTCTTCTTCATCGTCATCCTCTTCCATCTGAAACGAATTTTTCATTATATTTTTTCAAATTACAGGATTTCTAAAATTTTTTTAACGTACTTTTTCATCCATCGGCTCAACAGCGTACGCTCCTCCCTCCTCCATATTATGATCTTTATTTTGATATAATGTATCAACGCGATTTGAATCACCATCATTTAATAAACTTAATTTCTCTAAATCAACTTTGAGATCAGAATTTTTACTATAGTTGAATAATGTAAGACGCGATCCGGGCCGTTCCAATTCATCCAAACTAAAATTTACGTTAAAAATTACATATTTGCTTTTTATACGAATAATTGTTAACTTACTCTTCATTCGGACTGTTATGTCCACCTAATGGACTGCCCATATCAACATTCGTCTCACTACTAGCTGGACTAATGGGACTAACATTTAACATACCCATAATTGGACTTGGTACACCACTATCATCGATACGCATCTCTGGTGATCCGCGATTATTCGAATCCGGACTGCTATTATCAATTTTATCCGAATTATAGCCAGATTCCAAGCCTTTTGTTGTTGTTTGTGTTGAAATTGTTGAAATTTCTTCTGTATTATCTTCAACATCAGCAGCATCTGATTCACTATCAGACTTTTTGTCATCATTATTTGTTGTTGTTGTCGTCGTTTGTTGTTGTATTGTTGTTAATTGTTGATATTTTGTTAAATTTTTTTGTTTTTTATTTTTTTTACGTTCAATACGTTTCTCTTTTTTTATTTGATGTTTTGATGTTTTATCTTCAATTTCATCAGCTTTACGACGTAATACAGGTGGCATTTGTTTCTCAGATATTGGCAAACTAATAAGAAATATTTAATCAATTATTTATAACAAAAATTATTGTTGTCTTGTATACTTGCCTTAAATCGAGAAAGAATTCATCACGATGCGATGCATGACCACAAATTTGACATTGTAATGTACTAACAAGTACACCACGAAAAACTTGTTCAGTTGGTGTTAGCATGTCGCTAGCTTGTTGTCCATAAAATTTAATAATCTGCTTTTTACGATCATCAACATTCGATGGGTCCGTTTTGGTACTTAAACCTAATTGACTCAATATAACCTGTTGATAACGTTTCAAATCCTCTTCACGTACAGCTTCCAATAAATGTCGCAACAGTTCGTGTGAATCGTGCTGATCACCGCCCCCAAATTGTGGCATACGATCTGTTAAACGTGACAATAACATTCTTGGATTGTAAACTTCTGCACGTCCACTTTGCAGTTCACGTAACGTGTCGGCTAGTGTTGATGTCAAATAACGCCATTTATCTAATGTACCTTCTAATTGTTCCAATTCAATTTCTTCATCGTTATCTTTTAATTTCAATCGGCCACCAGGCAATTTAAAATATTGTCCAGATTGTGATGTTTCTTCTAATAAATTATATAAATACGGTGTTTGGCCTAAACATTGCATCACTGAATTGAAAAAACATGTATTGCCCAAATTTGCCAGACCTCTAGCACGTGGTAAACTTAATGAATTTGTTAATGGTGCTGTTGGTGATGGTTTCGATGTTGTGCCAGTATTATTAAATTGTTCAATTTCATGAATAGAAGGCACACCTTGAGGCACACCATTATTTTTATTTTTATTATTCAATTCCATTTGTTTTTTTAAATATTCAACAGCTTCTAATAATTTTTTACGGCATGTTATATTAATTTCATTGTCACATTCATAACACCATACACTCCATAATGTTGTATTAACGCACATTGAATGCGAATCAGAATGTGGTGTTTCATAATGTTTTAATGCATGCTTATTTTTACCACGACCACAAGCCTGATTGCCACATTTTAAACACAACCATAATGACATATCAAATTCGTAATCAGATAATAGATCATCGTTTTGTAATGATTGATGGTCACCAATTTGGGTACGTTTACAATCATCGCATTCGGCTATAAAGCCAGTTTTAATGATTTGCTTTTTAATTTTTTGTAAATCCACTGATTTTGGTATATGAATACATTCAGTACGATTTGATTCATCAGATGATCCAGATGAATTATCATTATTTGGTTCTCCCTGATGTTTCTTTTTGTTCATATTTCTTTATTTTTAATAAAGTCAGCACTTTTGTGTGTTAATTATAAATTTTTTCAAGTTGACAACTGAAGAAGACACGTTTTTGCTTTCATAAATTAAAACTGAAAAATATATTAAGATTATTGTTTATATTGAACTATAAGTAATTATTAATAATATATTATTATTCATATACAAATTTTACCTAATCGTTTTTTTATTGCACAACAAGAAATATTGAACAATTTTATTTGACAATGACTTTTTCTAGTAAAAATTTTCTTTCTATGAAACAGTGTAACCAAAAGAAGGAAAAAAATTTTCCTAGATAAAGAGTGTTCTATTTGCTTAAATAAAGTCTAATGGAACACTCCATACACAGTTAATCACGGTTAATTTAGATATCCGGTCGGTGTTTGTATACTATTTATCTAAAATAAAATTACAAAAATAGCAATCAAAAAATGGTTAAAGATGAATAATACCCCACAAGTAGGAAAAATTTTTGAAGGAAAATTTTGTAAATAAACAGTGGAACTTCCCTAACTCAAATCTAAAAGAACCGGAAAAAAATTCTATTACTTACAGAAATTTTGAATTACAATTAATTTAACAAAACTATAAAGCAATAATCATATGAAATAAAATTGTAAAAACCCAACAAAAGTACTACAATAAAAGCTAATCTTTTGTAAAGAAACTGAGTTTTATTAGAACGAATTAATTAGTTAATATTGAATTGAATATTTAATTTTGAATTAAATATTAAAGTATTAATATTATATACGCATCTTTTTATTTTTAATTAAATGAATTCATTTAAACAAATCAATATTGTTTTTAGGAAATTAAAAGAATTTTTTACAGAAATACGACACCGACCGGTATAAGTAAATAGTCCGTGACAGTTAATAATTACATAACCTTATTTTTATTGTTAGTGTGATTGTGATTTATTTATTAAATT
>SSSI01008117.1:27749-77914 GCA_004796505.1 Oryzaephilus surinamensis | reverse complement strand
GAGCCGCTTAATTAAATTAATACTATGATATATTTATATGTAATTGTGTACAATTCGTTTGCCGCAATTTACATTGTTGCTGATACACAATACCCTAATAATATTCATTTCGAAATCAAGAAGTTCATATTATATTGATAAATTCCGGCATATCCATATCTTATTTAATATATATTATAATTGTTGTACCATCAATGAATCATGCCAGTTCTTTTCATCTTTACAAAAATGTTGTAGGCGATTATTTTTTTATTTTGGGACCAAATGTTGTTATTGATTCCTAAATATGTCATAGTATTGGAAAAGGATATAAAATTAGATTATATTTTTGAATTATTTTTTAAAGACATAAACTATATCAAACTGCCAATTGTGTCAAATTTTCTCGTATAAATTTAAAAAGAATTTTAAATCAAATACAACAAATTTTAACAAAATGTTTTATCAACAAAAACCCCCTTTGAATTAATTGCACAATTTTGTAAATAAAATTAAAGAGAATGGAACAAAGAGTCTTAGAAAACATCTTTTTGTCTTTATATCCTTGTACAGGATGTAGTGAGAAAATCAAGTTTTTGTTTGCTATGTCAATCTAATTATTACAGTTTATTGCTTCTTTATCACAAAAAGGCTGAATCTTTATGTGACTCTTTTGTAAAATAGATAGATATTTTCCTTATTTCTTAATCCACATTGCAAAAAGCAATAAGAACATATTTTGGTTCTTTACTCAAATATTCTATAAAATTATTATATGATTTATATTGTACATAATATTATATTGTATTATTATTACTCGCATTTGTTGTGTATATAAATAATTTTATATTCTCAATTGTTGTATATATCTTCATGTCCATGTCCAAAAACAAATCAAGCAACATCAATGTATTATTACATAATAAAGTTACTTTGTTTTCTTTTTTCATTAATTTGTTTTTGAAGTCATTATCCTATAAAGTCCTAGAACGTATTTTGTAAAAAATAATCTAAGCATTTCTTCAGTATCCCATATTCCGGTCTATTCTGCAAGGTTAGGTAAAATGATAAATTTTAGAAAATTTCGAGTTATTTGTTTACCGAGCTGGTTTTTCCGTTTTCCTCGCCAAAAATTCAGGATTCGAATCCGATAAACTACATATTTTGTTTCAAATAGGAAAAAGGAACGTCCTTAAAACAGTGTAAACCTTTTAATTAAAAATGAAACTCACCCCTTATTTCTAGAATGGACCAATTTAAGGTCCTTTCGCATTTTTGTCTTATTGATGTTTTATATGTGTTATAAACGATAAAAAATTATAATAATGCACTTATGCGCAGCACATAAACGCGTTTGCTATAAAACTAATCTAATAAAAATAGATAACAATAAAGTACTATTATAATTAGTATACATATTAGTCAAAAAAAACTTGTTTTTATTTTTCAAAATCACAAATACAAGTCAATCACAAAACTGGTCGTGATTTAGGAAATTTTTTAAAAATAAGACAATGAAAATTACTTGAATTTGAGAGGATCAGAAAAAACTTGTTTCATGAAATTTCGAATTACAGATAATTCACTAAAAATTATAGAAAAATAATTTGAATTAATTAATGTACTAAAAATTCTATTCGGAAATCTAGGTACATATAAATTTTTTAAAATAATAATCAGTAATATTTTTTAAATCAACAATAAATTATTGCTAAAATTAATTAAAATTGCGGTGTTCTAAGTTGTTTATTACTAAAATATAAAATAAGTATCAACCATTCTTCCTTTTATTTAATATTACTGAATACCATTTTGGTTAACAAAATGGTTAAAATAAACGGACGCTTACAGAATAGACCCGATTGCATGTTAATTTAAAAAGAATCGAGCATTATATTACAAACTTATCAAATTTTCAATAAAATAAATTACAGCCAAGTGGCAAATGAGCAAGATCCATTTTCATACCAATAAATTAGAAAAACAGTCTAAAAATATCGTGCTGTTGGTTCATTGAAACTCCGACTCACATTTATTTCTATTTAGTGGGTGCGTGTGTTTCCATTCTGTTACAGAAAATGTAATCTCTTTTACGAAATAATGAGTGTATTAGTTCAAATCATAATTTTGTCCCTAATGTTTGATAAATATTCAACCATTAATGAATATCGAATAGGTAAGTACTGGAGTAACTCAATTTTGCAGTTTTTTAATTACATATTGGTTCTATGTAGGCGGGCTATTTAGTGATGTAAACGATGAAATTGCTTTTCGATTAGGCGTGAATTTAATGTCAACGAAATACCCTTATGTAAATTTCCAACTATTACCGGACACATTCAATGTGTCATCTTATAACACACTGGAGGCCCAACAAAGTGTTTGTAAATTGTTGAAACGCGGCGTAATCGGAATATTTGGACCCAGTTCGATACATTCTTCAATTTACATTCAATCTATATGTGATCGTAAGGAAATTCCACACATCGAAACACATTGGAACGTAAAAATGAAACGCACAAACTGTATGGTCAATCTTTATCCACATCCTGATGGTCTATCATATGCAGCTGTTGACCTGATCAAAGCATTCCATTGGCATAAAGTAATTGTATTGTATGAAAATACTGATAGTCTGTCCAGAATTGATCCTATATTACAATTGAGTGGACATGATGAACGAAACATTATTATAAAACAATTGGAAAGTGATATCAGTGGAAATTTTCGACCGCTGTTAACTGCGATTAAAAAAACTGGGGAAACTAATTTTGTTATCGACTGTTCTATTGGTATTTTAGAGGAAGTACTTCGGCAAGCACAACAAGTTGGTTTAATGACCGACAAATACAATTTTGTTATAACAAATTTAGACATGCAAAGTATTGATTTGTCGCCATTCCAATATGCTGGCACAAATATTACCGGGGTAAAAATTCATTAAATTTTTTTCAAGAAGAATATATTTTAGTTAAAATATGCTGTTATTAATACTGTAATTAAAATACCTTTTCTTCGTTTTATTCACTTTCTTTTATGTATATAATTAAATGTAAAATATAAAGAAAATGTTTTTACACAAAGTACAACAAAAAAAAACTGTTATATAACAAAAATATGTAATTAACTTTGCTAATATAATGTATATTGCTATTATAAAAAACTTGCAAATAATAACGTACATTAACGTATTATACGTATATTTATAAATCTCTTTAACACGAAAGTAAACAAACTGAATTTATATATTTTTCCATATATAATAATACAGCAATTTTACTTTTAAAAAACATAATTAATAACAATAGGTATATAGGTAAAAAAAGGGTTTTTCGATTTCAGTTTAGAATTATTGATCCAGAATCACCCACTGTAATATCAATTGCGAATGCCATTCAACAAATACGAAAACGTAATGGACAACCGTGGGATGACTTTGATGTTATCGCAGCTTGGAAACTACATCTAACTACCGCCCTGACCATAGACGCCGTCCAATTATTTTATGAAACAATTTATGACTTGGCCACTTCAAAGACTTTATATCTAAGCCAGGAATCATTAAACTGTAACACAAGTGACAACTGGAAATCTGGTTATACGATTATAAATTATATGAAACGGGTATATACATTTAACATTCAATACAAAATTTGTTGGAAAATTTATACTAACAAAAGGTTTCGGGTCAGGTGAAATTTAAATAAGCAGTAAAGAATTAAGCATCTCTTTTATATTTTAAATGTAACCTGACCCAAAACTTTAGTTTCCAAAAGCAGTATTTACGTTAATATTTTAGAAAACAATACAAGGATTGACTGGCACGGTAAAATTCGGATATGATGGTTTTCGTGAAGACTTTTCACTAGATATTGTTGAATTAACACCTGGTGGTTTAGTGAAAATTGGAGATTGGCATTCAATTAATAGAACTATAAGTTTCGATCGTCTTGTCAATGATGAATCTGATAATTTATTAATGGAAGGCAGTTTGTTTAATAGAACTTTTAAAGTTATTACTTGTTTGGTATTATTCCATTACAAAAAGCAAAATAAAATCGTATACTATCAATTTGTTTGAAATTTGTAGACGCCTCCCTACGGTATGTTAAAAGAAACAACAACACAATTAACTGGTAACGATAGATTTGAAGGATTTTCAATTGATGTTATCCATGAATTGTCGCAAATATTAGGCTTCAATTATACATTTATTATTCAAGAGGATGGAGCTAATGGTAATTTGGATCGTTCAACCAATGAATGGAATGGAATGATTAGAGAGATAATTGATGGCGTAAGTTAAACAATATCATTTGCAATTCATAGAATAATTATATTTTTTACATTCTTTAAGAAAACTTGGTATATAACTGAGCTTTGTTACATTGATAAATTATACATTCACTGTTTCAATTCGCAGGTAGCAGCCAGTCTTGTATTTAAATAATAAATCAATTCTTAATTAAATAATTTAATGTAAATTAAAATGTTGGTATAGTCGTATAAATTATATGCAATTACATCATTAAACTAATGATGTTTATTGGGTTTTTTTTTTCAAAATAGGCATTGAATATTATATAAAAATATAAACACAGTTCTAATTAATATTGAACATATAGGTAATTATATTTTGTGCAAAAATAAACAATGTCAACGAAATATCAAATTTTCACAATTTACATATTTAAGTACTAAATATACATATAATTCAGTTTTTGGTTAATTAATTTGTATATGTGCTCTTTTAGCGAGCCGATTTGGCCATAACCGACCTAACGATTACATCTGAACGTGAAAATGCTGTCGATTTTACAATGCCTTTCATGAATCTAGGTAGAATATAATAGGTATTAACATAAAATCCTAATTTATGTAGAATTATAATACCGTAGGCATTAGTATTTTATATCGTAAACCGGAACCAGTGCCGCCAAGTCTTTTCATGTTCGCCTCGCCATTTTCCCTCACAGTATGGATTATGCTTGTTGTAGCCTATTTCTTAGTATCTCTTGCATTTTTTATAATGGGACGCTTATCACCTAGCGAATGGACGAACCCTTATCCTTGTGTAGAGGAACCTGAATATCTTATAAATCAATTTAGCATTAGGAACTGCTTGTGGTTTACTATAGGAGCTTTAATGCAACAAGGATCCGATTTGGCACCTATGTTATAAAATTATTCATTCGAAAAATGTTTTATATTATTACAATAAAATATATTTTCTAGGAGTATATCAACACGAACAGCAAGTGGTGTCTGGTGGTTTTTCACATTAATAATGGTATCTTCGTATACGGCCAATTTAGCTGCATTTCTCACTGTCACAACATTAGTTACATCATTCAAAAATATTGATGAATTAGCTAGACAAACAGAAATAAAATATGGTGCCAAGAAAGATGGTGCGACGGCAAACTTTTTTCGGGTACACAATGAAACAAGAACTTTTTGCTCATATATAATAAAAAAGTTGATTTAAAGGACTCTAACGTGACTACATATAAGCTCATTTGGAGTAGAATGGCCTCGCATCCAGACGTAATGACTGCTGATAATGATGAAGGTGTAAAACGTGTTGAAACTGAAAATTATGCCTATTTAATGGAATCGACAACAATTGAATATGTTACTGAACGTCATTGCACTTTGGCACAAGTTGGCAATTTATTAGATGACAAAGGATATGGTATAGCAATGAAAAAATGTATTAAAACTACCTACTTTCATATATTCTTTAGTATTAATTTCAATTATTTTTTTTTGTTAACCAAGATTCCCCATATCGCAATGATTTAAGTACGGCTGTTTTAAAATTACAAGAAACTGGAAAACTTACAGCTTTGAAAATTAAATGGTGGAAAGAGAAACGCGGTGGAGGAAATTGTGCGGTGAGTCTATATTAATTAATATTGAATTTTCTATTAGATGTTATTAATTTTGATTTTAGAGAAAAAATGAAGGTGGTGAGGCTACAGCATTGGATTTACAAAATGTTGGTGGTGTATTTTTAGTACTGTTTGTTGGATCGGTTCTAGCAATATTTGTTTCATTATCGGAATTGAGTATGCATATTTATCGTAAAACAAAATCTATTAATAATTCATTCAAGAAACAACTTATTAAAGAAATACGATTTGCATTAAAGTTTAAGCAAAGTGTGAAAGAAGTTGAATCTGACTACAATATGAGCGACGAAGATGAAACTCAAATTACTGGAAATAATTTAGATCAAAAGAAAAAAATTTTTGTAAAATAAAGTTCCGTAAAATACCTGTAAATAGTAAACACCTAGTTTCATATGTATAGTTTTCGGATTTAGATTAATTAGATTTTCAATAAAAAAATATTGTTAACTTAGTAAAATGTCTTTTTTTATGTTTTTACTTTTTTATTTACCTATTAGCAACTATTATCATGATTCCATAAATTCTCATTTAAGTTTTCCTACGTGAACCCAATTGCCATTTAGCAATTTAAAAAATAGTAGCAAATTAATAAACAACACATTATTTCTGCAAACATACATAAATAATACTCCTATGCCTATGTCTTTTTTTTTCAAAAAAGAAGTAGTCCTTGAACGTTGACAAAAATATATGCACATAAGCTAATAAATAGGATTATTTTAATTGTCACTATTAAAGTTTAATTGATTAGGTACGTACAAACATATCATTACTGTATATGTATATATGCATATATATAGGATTTAAGATAATGATGAAAATACATTTACTTATTTCAATATATAAGAGCTTATACGTGTTAAAGAAAAATGTGGAGGCTGTGGAGCCTCCTAATTACGTGTTTTACATTGTTTTATAGTGGAGTATCTTTAAAATTACGTAAGTAATCTAGTATAGATTGATACCTAATTTAAATCAAAATATATTTTTTCTATTTTTCTAATTTTTTTAGCCAGTTATATTATACCATGTAAAAAGAATGATCCAAATTTAAAGGAATGTGCTTTTAATAGTGCTAAAAATGCTATTAACAATGTAATTAACGGTAGTATTAAAATTATATTGCTAGCATCAAAAAACGATTGGAATCATTATTTTTAAGGAGATAAAATGCACAAAGTTTTAAGTGTAAATCCACTTAAGTTACCTGTTCTCGAAGCAGACTTAGGACCAAATTTACAACTTACGTATATAGACTTATACGCCAGTGGTTTCGAAGATATGGTGCTCAAATCTTTAAAGTTTGAAAACAATTTTTTTTAATTAAATTATTTATTTCTAAATCGTTAATATACTTTTAGAGTAAATTTAGATAAAATGGAAATGACATATCAATTCTATTTACCGCATTTGCACTTTTTATCAAAATATAAAATAAATGGCAGAATTCTTGTACTCCCTATAGAAGGAGAGGGTGATTTAGAGTTTTCTTTTAGTAAAATTATAATTCAAAATAAATAAAACATAAAATATTTTTTAACACACTTTTGCAGTTAATGGAACATATGATTATAAATGTTCCTGGAAACTAAAATCCAAGATCAATCAAGAATTTATGGAAATACAAGATTTTTCGTTAGATATTGACTTTCAATTTGTAAAATTTCATTTTGATAATTTGTTTGGTGGCGACAAACTTTTAGGTGAATAATTCCATTGTTCTTATATAAGAATTTATTGTTCAAAGGAATTTTTTAAGGTGATAATATGAACAATGTTCTAAATGATAACTGGAGCGACGTGATTAAAGAAGTTGGACCGGGTATTGGACGCACAATTGGAGGTGTCATTAATTCTATGATGCAAGGATATTTTGAATCAACTCCTTATAATGAAATATTTATGGATTAGTGTAATTATAAAACAATTTACAATTAACATGAAATGTTATAACTTTTAAAGAAAATGTTCTAAGTAATTTTTTAATAACGTAAAATGTAATATAAAAATACTGCAGTTATTCTAGAAAAAACAAGTTTAGTAATAAATTATTTGCAAAAAATGTTAGTTTTCGCAGATTTATCTTTTTATAATTTTTGATTAGCAACCGTTATTATGATTCTACAAATTTTCATTTTAATCTAGATATTCAGTCCAATTGCCTTTCCGAAAAACAAATTACTTAATTCTGTATTTATTAAAATACACGTGTTCACTCTTCAAAAAAAAGCAGTCCTTGAATTAATTACACCTGGTCTTTGCAAAAAATGCAAATTACATAAGCAAATTAATTAATAAGACCATTAAAACCGTAACTAGAGTTTTTTTTATTATATAGACGTATATCAATATTTTCAATATTGTTTTGATTGTACATTTGCAAAGGTGTTTACATATGTATATAGTATTCAAAAAACAACAAGAAAATATTTATTTCAAAAATAGTTTACAGGTGTTAAAGAAAAATGTGGAGTCTCATCATAATCTGTTTTACATTTTTTTACAATGGACTCTCGCTAAAATTACGTGAGTAATTTAGTCCAGATTTAAAATTTAAATTAAATATTTTTTCTACACATTTAAAAATTTCCAGCCCGTTATATTACACCTTGTAAAAAGAATGATCCAAATTTAAGCGAATGTGCGTTTAATAGTGCTAAAAGTGCTCTCAAAGATGTAATTAATGGTATGTCGTATTAATAATATTAAAATCATATTAAGTACCACCAATAAAAATCCATCGAAAATGTTATGTTTAAGGAGATAAAGTGCACAAAGTATTAAGTGTAAATCCACTTAAAATACCTTTTCTTGAAGCTGACTTGGGGCAAAGTGTACACCTTATATATAAAGATTTCTGTGCCACTGGTTTTGAAAATGTATCAATTACATCTTTAAAGTAAGCTAATAAATTTTCTCTAAATAAAACTGTGTATATTTGAATTTAATATATTTTAGTGTATATTTAGATAAAATGGAAATGACATATCAATTGTATATACCAAATTTGCACGTTTTATCAAAATATGAAATAAATGGCAGGATTCTTGTACTACCTATTGAAGGGGAGGGTGATATAGAGTTTTCTTTTAGTAAAATTCTAATTCAAATTTAATAAAACATAGAATATTTTGACGAACTTTTGCAGTGAATGGAACTTACGATTATAAATGTTCTTGGAAACTAAAATCTTCGAATAATCAGGAATTTATTGAAATAGAACATTATTCGTTAGATGTTGATTTCAAATTTATAAAATTTCACTTTGATAATTTGTTTGGTGGTGACAAGCTTTTGGGTAAATAATTCCATCGTCACTGTTTAGTAGCTTATTGTTTAAATGCCTTTTTAAAGGTGATAACATTAACAGGGTTCTAAATGATAACTGGAGAGACGTAATCAAAGAACTTGGACCGGGAATTGGACGCACATTTGGATCTGTCGTTAATTCTATGATGAAAGGATATTTAGAATCAACTCCGTATAATGAAATATTTATAGATTAGTGTAATTATCAAACAACATATATGACACATCATAAAACTTCTTTTAATATTTTTAACATGAGATGTTATAATTTTTGTTATATAATAATAAATAATTGGGCTTTAAAAAATATATAATCATTATTAATGGTCATACCTAGAAACGATCGTGTTTTGATTGAGAAAAAAAAATTATTAAAAATAATTATTATGTTAACTTCACTCTTGTTCTTTTTTTGTCTGTAGCTGTTATTCTGTTTATTATTTTAGACACAAAATAAATGAAGATATAGAAAAAATTGAAAAACACGCTTATTTTTTTCAGTTTGTTATATTATTTTATGTAAGAATTTTGTTTGCCTTCAAAAACAAGTATTATTATTAATAACTAAGTAAATTATAGTTATCCCCTAATAGCCCTGACAATCCTATATAAGTACATATAGATATAAACAAGAATCCACAGTTTATATTAAATATCTATTATTGTAAAGATTAACGTTATTTTAACAAAAAAATGTTGGCTAAATCCATAATACTTTTAGCACTGGTGTATGCAGTTCAACCCCTAAAATTGCGTAAGTAAATAACATTTGTAAATTGATATTGGTAAATATTGTTTGAATTTGTGTTAATTTAATTTTTTAATTAATTAGCGAATTATATAACTGCATGTAGAAAAAATGATCCTGATTTGAATAATTGTGCATTAAATAATGCACGAAACGCAATTAAAACTATTATTAATGGTAATTATATTAATCGTTTGAAATTGATTTTTTTATTAAAAGTTATATTCATATTTTTAGGAGATAAAAAGTATAAAGTTCTAAAAGTAAATCCGATTGATTTGCCTTTGTTAGATACAGATTTAGGTCGTGATTTGACCATGCGGTTGACAAATTTGCATGTTACTGGAATGGAAAATGTGGAAATTAAATCTTTAAAGTAAATAAACTTTTGAATTTAATTAAAGGACAATGTATTATATGTTTTTATATATTGTCGGAAATTTTAGAGTTAATTTAGATGAAAGACAAATGGAATTTGTATTGCATGTACCAATTTTGGTTATTTTGGCAAATTACGATGCAAGTGGAAAAATTCTCATACTCCCAATACAAGGAAATGGCGCCTCTAATATAACATTTGGTAAAATTATAAAAGATTTAAGAAAATAGAACAATAGAAAATAATGTTTTACTTTTACTTGCAGTTGATGGTGATTATCATTACAAATGTTCTTGGAAATTGAAAAAGGGAAATAAGAATGATTATATGGATATTGATAATTTTTCCTTAGATACAGAATTCAAACGAGTTTATTTACGATTTGATAACCTTTTCAATGGTGATAAAATATTAGGTAAAAACTGATACAACTAATCAATATAATAATTAGTATTATATGTCATATAAAACATTTTAATTGAAGGATGAAAATTGGGTCGATGTCGTTAAAGAACTTGGACCTGGAATTGGGCGAACTATTGGTGTCATAGTCAATTCAGTAGTAAAAGGCTATTTCAACGCAGTTCCGTATGATGAAATATTTATAGATTAATTATTTTGAAAAAATGGCTATCTATTATAATAAATTTAATGAATTGTTAACATAATTTACGATTAAGAGAAATCAATAAACTTTTTTATTATGACCAGTCTTTACATAAACAATAAATTTTACCTGTTCTTCAGTGTACAAATATTTAGCTAGAATCAAAGTTTATTTATAAATCAACAGATCCGTATTCTACGATATATGTATACACCTACTAAATATGACTTTACTAACCTTCAAGAGCTATCCAAAGAACTTGACACACTAATATTCATTAATAAATAAATGATTTTTTTCTTTAATTGATTTAGACATTTCTATTTTAGTATCTATTATATATTCCACATACATACATATATAATTAATAAATAATACAAATACATAAATGCATATACAAATTAAGATTCTATCCAGATATTACCAGATTTCTTTTCATCAATATTTTAATTATATAATGAACGAATATAAATGTACGTGCAAGTATATATAATTATTAAATTATTGTAAAATTAATGAAATAGAAAGCAAACTTGTAGCTACCAGTATTAATGTGTTTACATATTTCAAATTACTTAAACAATTAAAATGTAAATAAATTGTAATTTAATTAGACACTAACTTGAAAGGAAAACAGTAGATTTTGTCTTGCACAACGAAAAACCTGATCCTCGGTACAAAAAAATCATGCATGCATCTATCTGTACATGTATATAAATAAATATACGTACAAGAATCATTTTATTACTTGTACAAATTGAGTACATACAATGTTTTTTAAATATTTGGTGCTTTTTTTAGTGTCTTGTGCTTCAGCACTTAGACTGCGTAAGTGTATTGAAAATTGCAACTTAATTATATTTATACCATAAAAATAAATTTTTTAAGCTGAATATATTAAAATTTGTAAAAAAAATGATCCTTCTTTGAATGATTGTGCATTAAATAATGCGAAAAGGGCCTTTGGAAAGATTCTTAACGGTAAGTAATAACATTAATAATATATATAGAGAGACATGGAATTATAACAATAATATGGAAAATAAATTTAAGGAGATAAAAAATACAAAGTGTTGAATTTAAATCCAGTCCATTTTCCAAAAATTGATGTTGATGTTGGATCAAATTTGCAGCTAAATTTTGAAGATTTAATATGCACGGGACTTACTGATCTTAATTTCAAGGGCTTTAAGTACTTTTTTGAAGTTTCAATAGATCTATTGTTATTAGAAATTGTTTTTGTAGAATTGATTTCAATAAAAAAGAATTAAGCTACAATTTCATTATTCCTCTATTTAACATGAATGGAAAATATGATATAAATGGAAGAATACTTATATTGCCAATTCAAGGAAAGGGTGATGCAAACATAACTTTCGGTAAATTCAATATTACATTTATAATTTATATCTGACATTAATTGCTATGTAAGTGATTTCATTATGCTTACAGTTGGCGGTGATTACACTTACAAAACTTGGTGGAATTTAAAGAAAGTTAATGGAAAAGATTATATGGACATACAAAAATACGAACTTGATTTTAAATTGAAACGTGCATATTTTGATTTCGAAAATTTATTTAATGGAGACAAAACTCTTGGTAAAACTGATTTTAATCTTATTAAAAATTGTTGATTTTTTTAAATAAATTTAAATTTAAGGCCCTGAAATGAACAGATTCTTAAATGATAATTGGGAAGACATTATGAAGGAATTAGGACCTGGTATTGGACGTACTTTTGCAACAGTACACAATTCTGTAATTGAAGCATATCTGGAAACAGTGCCATTTAATGAAATTTTTACCGAATAATAATGGGTTTTTATTTAATGAAAGTAAAATATTGTTTAGTTAAATAAAAAAAGGGCATAATTTTTTGAGTAGGTATTTTTATTTTCTAATTAATTTTGATACAACAATTTCAAACTTCAATTCAATCAATTTAATTAAAACAATAACAAAATAACAATTATTATCTTCTACGGCAGAACTACTTCATTGAATGGTACTGCTTCGATGTATCCTTTAACAAGAGATGTTAAAATTGTCGACAAAGTCTTTGCTATTCCTCCGCCAACTTCTTTCATTACTTCGGACCAGTTTTCATTTATAAATTTATTCATTTGATCACCCAACGTTTTATCTCCATTAAACAAATTATCAAATTGAAAGTGTGCAGTTTTCAAATCAAATTTAACAACTGGATTAACTATTTCTATATATTCCACTCCATTTTTCTGTATAGACTTCCAATCAAAATCATAGGTATATTCACCCGGACCTAAATAAAGTGCGATAATTTTGTTATTCTCACATGTTTCCATTACTAATAACTTACCAAATGTAACATTAGCTTTACCCTCACCGCCAATTGGTAAACTAAGAATTTTTCCTTTTAAAATATAGTTACCAGTTATATATAAATGTGGAACGAAGGCATCCACATGTACGTGTTCCGTTGTCAAATTGAAACTATTTATTTTAAAACGAAATAATGGAATGGTTTTATTCAAAACTTTACTATTATATTTTGTACTTACTCCATATATTTAACTTTTAAATCTGGAATTCCTGAACACACTAAATCAGAAAATGTTAACTGCAAATTTGGTCCAGCTTCAATTTCAATTTTTGAAATTCTCGCTGGATCTACACTCATCACTTTATATTTGTTATCACCTATTTAAAATTTAATTAATAACTAATATAGTTTATAATCCATTCATAATTACCTTTAACTACAATTGGAAATGCTTTATTTAAATTTTTTAATGCACAATCGTTAAATTTTGGATCACTTCTACTGCATGCTGTAATATATTTTGCTAAAAATTGTAAAATATGTTAAAACCAAAGAAGATATTAACTGTTTTATCACTCACGTAAATGTAAACTGTGAACACAGCTCAAGAGCAAAGTTAAAATTGTGGTACCAGCTAAAAATACCATTTTTGTTATATACGTATATAGACTTGAATTTGTGAGTGTTAAATAATAAGCAAAAATGAAACGTTCTTATTTTATATACCAAATAATTATCACATGATCAAACGTAAAAAGACAACATGAATAACTTGATGACTTTGAAGTAATCAATAATATAATGAAACAATATTAATAGGTATTAAAAATGCAACTATATAGATTTATATTCAATAAGAAATTATTCTGTTTACCAATAATACTTCTGAGCGCAATTAAAAAAATGATCGAATTAAGGGTCGTTAATACCAAGAATTTATTTATGAATTCAAACAAGAAAATATCTAAATGTAATTAATTTTATAATTATGTCCTAGAATAAAGTGCAATATTTGTTTGCATATCAATAATATAGGAAGTAATTTATATGTGCATGTACGATATCATCAAAATGTTTTTCGGTTTATAATAAAATTAATTCGAGAAATAAATTCGTCCAGAATATAAATGCTGAAGTACAAACAAAACATCTAATGAATTTCCATATTTTTAAAGTTGTAAGGTCATACAGCAACAATTTTTATAAAAGGACATCTTTAAGTGATAGTTATGAACTTTTATGGAACAAATTATAATATAGTAAATGAGTACAAGAATTTCATCAATTCATGTGTACGCGAATAAGTGATTAATTTACTTGATTTTTAAATCCCTAAGGGTATATTTTCAAATGTTTTTATGTAAATATTTAAAAGCAAATGCTGTAAATTACCTTTATTTCATTTACAATTTAAAACATTTTTAACAAATTGAATAAAATTTTAATCTAGAAAAATTTCATCATATGGAACATTTTCCAGATACCCTTTAATGATGGAAGTTATAACACTTTCCAGTATTTTTGATATACCAGGTCCAACTTCTTTTATAACATCAGACCAGTTTTCATTTAAAAATGTATTCATTTGT
The DNA here is from genome assembly GCA_004796505.1 of Oryzaephilus surinamensis. NCBI lineage: Eukaryota > Metazoa > Arthropoda > Insecta > Coleoptera > Silvanidae > Oryzaephilus > Oryzaephilus surinamensis. Next base: position 63,083 of record SSSI01008117.1, on the reverse strand, counting down.
GATCCTGTAAAAAGTATTTTCAATTTTAAATACCCAATATGTTGGAAAAACATATATACCCAATATTTGGTCACCACCAAATAAATTTTCAAAATTAAAATATACTTTTTCTAATTCAAACGTTATCTGTGAATTATTAATTTCAATATACTTTATGCCTTTTTTATCAATCAATTTCCAATCGAACCAATATTTATATTTTCCATTTTCTAAACCATCATACAGTAAAAATTATGCAATCAATAATAATTTGTACACGTAAATGGTAACACTAATATTTACCAAGAGTAATATTGGCATTTCCTTCTCCTGTTATTGGCAAACTAACAATTTTTCCATTTAATTCGTAATTCCCTGTGATATACAGTTCTGGAATAAATACATCCGCAGAAAAATGTTGTTTGTCTAAATCAAATCTTAATAAACATTATTCAGGATTTCCTACATAAATATTAAATACTCACAATACAATCTAGGTACTTACTTACTTCATACTTTTGAATTCAATTTGGGTAATTCCTGCAGTAGTATCATTCTTAAGAGCTATTTGCTATTTGTAAATTTGGTCCCGCGTCAATATCAACTCTGGGAATCGTTACAGGATCTGTGATCATTACTTTGTACTTTTTGTCACCTTTGAATATATTTGGTAATGCCTTTAAAGCACTTTCAAGTGCACATGCATCAAAATCGCCACCACTTATGCTACACGCCGTAATGTAAGTAGCTTAAAATGAGAAAAGGGTCATTTAAGTTAAAATTTTTTTTGTACATCCAGATGCACGACTTACGCAAATGTAGGGTTTTGACAGTGTTGATCGTTAAGGCCGACAAAAGGATACAAATATACTTCATCTTTACTTAAATTTTTTGTGATTAGGTATACCTTTTACAAATTTATTTTGTGCGAAAGTAACGAATTGGCTTGAATTACAAGCATCTACTTGGTAGTATGGTAGTTTATTGTAGATTTTCTGACAACTTGTAATCAAAGTACTAAATGTTTTATGTAATACTCTAAATATAAATTCCAGCAACTATTATTTTAATTATATTTTTTTTATTTTAATGGGAATTTCAACTTCATCATATGCATTATAATATGCATATGTATTTAATACAATCATATTAAAAAAATTGTTGACTACAGAATTTAAGTATATAGAGAAAATTGTAAATATCATATATATGAGTGTATAATTATTGATTGATTGCCATTTTCGACGTAATAAATTTTTTATTCAATATGATTCTTAACTGAATTCATGGAATTGTAAGTGTCTTAGATGTACCTAAACGATGAACTGATGATAAATTAAATATCTATACATTTATATAATTTTATGTCTACTCGCATGAAATAAATTAGTTGTCAATATTTTTTAAATTATTTTATGTAATTTGTCTACAACATATTACAAATCTTAGAAACATATTTTGTTAAATAAAGCATTTCAATTCATGAAAACTTCATCATATGGAACATTTTCCACATATCCTTTAACAATAGAAGTTATAATTTCTTCTAATGTTTTTGATATACCAGGTCCAACTTCTTTTACAACATCAGACCAATTTTCATTTAAAAATTTATTCATTTGTGGCCCTGCAAAAAATACCTATAATTTGTTAAGATTCACTCTTAGGTACTATATATTTGGAATATACCCAATGTTTTGTCACCACCAAATAAATTTTCGAAATTAAAATACGCTTTTTCTAATTCAAATGTTAAATGTGGATCGACAATACTAACATACTTTATGCCTTTTTTATCAACCGGTTTCCAATCATACCAATATTTATATTGTCCATTTTCTAAACAATATACAGTAAACATTTATGCCATCATTATTAATTGTACTCGCTTATTTCAAGAATAATATTTACCAAAGGTAATGTTGGCTTTTCCTTCACCTTTTATCGGCAAACTAACGATCTGTCCATTTAATTCGTAATTACCTGTGATATATAATTCTGGAACAAATACATCCGCAGACAAATGATGTTTATCTAAATCAAAACTTAATAAAACATTAATCAGAATTTCCCAAATAAATACTCATAATACAATCTAGATACTTACTTCATACTTTTGAATTCAATTTGTGTAAGTCCCGTAGCAGTTACATCGTTGAAAGCTATTTGTAAATTTGGTCCAGCATCAATATCGATTCTGGAAATCTGTACAGGATCTGTTGTCATTACTTTGTATTTTTTATCGCCTTTGAATATATATGGAAGTGCCTTTTTGGTATTTTCAAGAGCGCAGACATTAAAATCGCCACTACTTATGCTACAGGCCGTAATATAACTAGCTACATATAAAAAATAACAAAAAAAGGGTTCTATTTAGCAAAATTTTTTTCCTACATAAAAATATAACTTACGCAAATGCAATGTTTTTACATTGTTAATAGATTTAGAGTCACTAAAAGTATAGAAATGTACAAGCACTTCATATTTACCGTCTTATGTCTTCAGCACCAATAATAATACAAAAAATTCAGATTGATTTTTATATAAATATTTCGTTGAATAGATTACTAATTTATTTTGTAAAAAAATACTCCTAGCAAATTGCCATGAATTAGGTGTAAGGGTTTGCGTGGTAGTTTATTGTAGGTATTCTAATACAGAAACTTATAATCAAAATGCTAAATATAACATTAGCACAAATAATCATATAGGTACATATGCATAACGCATATATAAAAATGTTACAATTATTTTAATTGCATATTTATGTGTTTAATAAAAATAAAAATTTTATGTCATACTAATAAAAAAAAGCGTTGTTGACCGTTGCAGTTGTACCTTAATTAAAAGAAACAGTGGCGTAACCAGCCCTTATTGTAAAATATGTATTATGTTTATCATCAGAGTTGAGTACATGTAAACCTATATGTACATATGTACATTAAATTTTTAATGTAAAAGAAATGGAACAGATATTTAATCATGAGTACAGAGGCTGATGCGCCTCTGACTTCAAGAAAATTATTGGAAAAGCTGTAAATTCTTAATATAATTTATTTTTAATTCATCATAATTTATAATTGATTATTTATTCATATACGATAATTATACAGAGATGGAGTGATGACTTTAAATGTCCACTGGAAAACATTTGTTTTCTAAAATTTTTTATTAAAATGGTTTTACCACTGATGATATCACATAAAATTAATAAACGAAAAATAATTAAATATACAGGATGTTCAGTAAATCACGTAAACAGATATTTATATATTAATTTAATGCTTTTGTTTTCCTGTATTTTGAAAAAGAAACTGGTTATTGCAAACAAATTTTTATAAAAATTTAACAAATGAAAACATATTATATTTCATACAATAATAATTTATACTGTGTAGTTTATTGATTTTTTATTTCAAAGTAAACAGGTAAATAATTAAATTAATAATAAATTAACACACCATAGATTGATCGTTAAATATTTTATTTTTCTTGGTACTCGTAACATTAAATTAAGCAAATGAAAATAATTTTGCATAGGTAATGAATTTATTATATGAAAATAAATGACAATTTTGCATTTAATAATGTTATTTATTTGTATTTTTAAATATAATTATTATTATAATATACAGTTTATATTATAATATGTATACGTATGTAAAAGTATATTTAACTGAACTTTAGTCAAGGAAAAGTTCATCGTATGGAATTTTTGAATAAAATTTCTCTGACAAATCGCTATAAATTTCCAAAAATGCTTCACTAATTGATCCTTTCAAATCTCTATCAACTTCACGCCAATTTTCATTCAAGAACTTGTTCATTTCTTCACCTAGAACGGAAAAATAAACAAATATCTAACAATTATTTCTTCAAAATAAATACACATTTTGCTCACCCAATCTTTTATCTCCATTGAAAAGATTTTCGAAACGATATTCAACTCTAGCTAAATCATAAACAAATTCACTTCGTTCTTTGTCAAGTTTGGCATAACGTTTTCCTTCTCTTTCAAAAAGATTGTAATGGAAATTGAAACGATATTCCCCACCATCTTGAATTAATTAATTATAAATGTTAATAATAATGTGAATGTTTTTATTATGTACATACATAGACTTATTCTAACTGGACCTCTTCCTTCTACAGGCAATATTAAAACTTTACCATTTATTTCATAATCACCTATAAATGTTATATTATCAAGACGTGTTACCAATGAAATAAACTGCTTATCGAAATCACTTCTACAATGGGAAAAACATAAGTACTGTAATAAATTTTCATTAATACTGGTAGAATTTACTTAAGAGATACTGGTTCTGTCCTTTCAAGACCATAAACATTCATATCCTTGATTTTTAAATTAAAGTTTCCTTGTGCATTCAGTTCCACAAGAGGAACATTCAAAGGTTTCATGGGGGGAATTTTGAGGGCTTTGTCACCTTAACAATTGTGCACGTATTATTATTAAATTCTTAATATGCAATTCTTTAATACTTGCCTTCAACGATGAAAGGAATTGCATATTTAGCACTTTCTAATGCACATTCGTCGAAATTCATTTTTCGGGAACATGGTCTTATGTAATCCGCTAAAAAAGTATAAAATGTTTATTATTTAACGGAGATTTTTTTTGTTCTCATCTGGGTTTTTTAATTCACGTCATATTGTCAAAGTTTCAATGTTCAACAATGTACCAAATGTTTGTATTCAGTCATTAAAATTTTTATTACCTATTTTTTATTATAATTATTGTAAATAATAAACATGTTGTTTCATATGATAGTTGAATTTAAATTGATGTTAAAGAAATTCTTAATGTGAAACCCCTTAAATTTAGACAATCATGCTACAGATGGAGCTTTAAAGCCTAACGCACAAAATTTTAAATTATATACAAAACTTATAGCAACGCTTATAGGCAACATTTTTGATTATTGTAAAAAATACAGTTAAACATATTTATAAAGATTTTTTTCACTTACGTAGTTTAATAGCATCAGAAACAGAAACCACTATAAATATTACTAGAGCGAAATGTATCATTTTGACACTGTTGAATAAAAGTTTGAGTACAACTACAATATTTTAAGTTGATTTTTCGTTTTCGTTTAATATAATTTTTTCTCTAATTGGATTTTTATGTAAAAATAATGAGTTGAATGGAAAAAAATGATAATATCGTTGTTTTTAGAAAAAAAATCAACAAATTACTCTAATATCTAGTTATTCTTAGCATTGATTAACTAACAACATATAAATCAAAAATATTTTTAATAAAAGTTTGTTGGCCTGGCCTATGGTAGAAATATTTCATCGGCTGGAATATTTGGAAGCATCGCAGACAAAATAGAGGTAATCAATTTATTAATTGTTTCAGATACGGTGGGTGACAATTCTTTGGATATTTCTTTATAGTTTTCATTTAGGAATCTATTCATTTCATCACCTACGAATATACAAATATAAATATGAGTGCATTTGTTTATTACAACTTATTTATTTACCTAATCTTTTATCACCATTAAACAAATTCTCTAAGTGATAACGCGTTCTACCAGTATGGTATTTTAAAGTTGGCCTTAAATTGTCATAATATTTAACACCATTTTTCTCCACAATATCGAATAATACTTTATAGATAAATGTACAATTTTCTAAAACATTAAATTTTTAAAATACAACTTGTATCTCGATTTACAATCACACCTAAAGTTATTTTTGCTGGGCCGCTTCCTTCAATTGGTAATAAAATAATTCTTCCTCTAATATGATAATTTCCAACAAGGTTTAGTTCATCTCCAGACACTTTAACTTCAATACTATGCTCGTTTAAATTGATATTAATATCATCAATATTCATTTTGCCAATTCCAGTAATGACAACATCTTTGAGATTGAGTTCAAAATTTTCGCTGGCCTTTATTGCAATTAACGGTACTTGCAATGGGTCTAATACTGGAATACCCACACTACGATCACCTATATTTCAAAATACGATTATTGAAATTTTAAGTAAATGTTAACTTTTTACTTAAATACCTTTAACGATACGAGGCAGTGCTTGAATAGCACTCTTTTTAGCACATTCATTTAGATTTGGATCAGATTTGTGACAAGCTTTTATGTAATCAGCTGAAAGTTGAAAATATCGTTTAAAACGAATAAATTAAGCGCAATTTGCAAAATTTGTTTTACATACGCAACTTTAGACTTTCAACTTGTATCGTAGTTATTAAAATTATTGTGGCAATTGTACGTAGAATCATATTCATATTAACCAACATTATTGTTCACTTTTAATTAACACTATCGCAACTGCATAAGAAAATAATCTAAATGTGCTAATAATTTTCTTAATCCCCTCTGTATTTTTTACCCTACTACTTTTGAAATAATAGATATTTATAGTTTGCTAAAATGTGTAAGTTTATTCGATTTTTTTTTTATATATTATGCTTAATTATACATCCGTCTGTATTTTTTTTATAATTTAAAACAACATATTGATATTCGTAAATTTTTTTGGAGAATAATTTATTCAATTATACCTGGGGAAAAACCTTTCAATCAAGTCAAAAAACTAGTCTATCATAATGGTATGAAGATAATAACTATGTATAGTTCGATTTTAGATTTATAGAAGCATGATCCAAATAATATAATAAATAAATTTAAAAAATCAAATACCTATGTTTTACATATATTTTACAAATGAATCATCTTTTTTTGAAAATAATGCCTATATAATTTCAATTAACGAATTACTAAACAAAACATAATAGACTGACCAGCCTTGAAATTTCAAGAGTATTTTAGTTAACTAAGTTATATAACATAAGTGTATAAGAATAATTAATTAAAAGAATTTATATTATCTACCATTCTACCATAAAATGATTAATCATGAAGGGAAAGGTACGATAATAATTACTTTTACTTATATAGATATGTATTTCATATTTATTGGAATAAACACATTGTTAATTTGTTATGAATAATCTTCTATGTAATTTAACAATTAAAACAAACCTTGATTTGTATTTTTTCATGAATATTGATTAGATCATTTTATATTGTAATATGTGTTATATTCCCAGTTGAAGTGATCTTTGATCAATATAAAAAAAGACAATTACTATAGAGTATCGAAAGAAATATTTTTTCAAGTTCAATTTTCTTAATGTACCTTGCGCAGCTCAAGTTTATTGAATTAATTTTAAATAAAAACACATTATCATTTGTGGAAGAGTCTTTATTATTAAATATCTAATTTATCACACTTTTTTTAAAGTTTATTATTACTCATATACTTATATATTGTATATTTATGTACATTATTACCATGTTTGTCATTTTTAACATACTATTACAATTATATATTTAATTTACAATAATACAATTAGTCTTCAATATATTAGTTTCTTATTGGGTTTTAGACAATGTTTTCACAAATATATGTATTTCCATGAATAATGATTTTATATTTTTTAACAAATTTAAACAGTTAAATGGAAGTTTTAATTCTGACGTCAAATGAATTAAGGGAAACATCATTGTATGTATATCATATTTAATTTAAACTTCTAAAAACAGTAATATAATTAACAAAACAGATACAAAATGTGTCAAATCACATAATTATAAATAAAAATAAGACTTTTCGAAATATATGTTCAATTACATACTGTATTGTAAAACTTGTTTAATGAGTTTTGTCTATATAAAATGATGGTCACGAAAAACACCTTCAATAAATATATTTTGTTTAGTTTAACTGTTTAAAGAATTCAATAGACTTTTAGTTAATGTTTAACAGCACGTAATATAATAGAAGCAATTAATTTTGAATAGAAAGAACATGTAATTGATGACACAAATTAAAAAATGTGTTTCCACAAAAATTCGTAAAACAATACCATAATGACACTAATGTTATGTTTAATTATCTTTGTTTTGATGGACGTTTTATATGAGTTATTTATGATGGTATTTTTAGTGGTTTTGATGACAAAACTTTGGGTACTCATATACATATATCAAAATAATAATACATAATTGATATGCTCAGTCTGTTTTGAAGAAGATTAAATATTCATTTTTTTGTGTAATAAAGTGACGTTAATATCACTATAATAAATAAAACATATTAAAAAAACAATTTACCAGTTAATAAATTTATAAATAGTCCCAATAAACACAAATATAAGCACAAACGTGGATGATTAAAATTTTAATGAAAAAAATCACTATATAGAAATACAAAATTATATACGTAGATATCACAATATTATTATATAGTCTGTGATTTGTTCATTATAAAAAGTAGGAAAATGATCACTCGTTAATAATAATTTAATTACCAAATATATTATTGACCACACAATTTATTTGGACAATGTGGCAGTTTCAGCAGAACTGCCCATACTTTCACTGACCATAATATCAAACGTTTGTGTGGTCTTATCTAACTTTCATAAGTCTGGTACAGCGGTATCAAACACTTTCATTTCTTGTGTTAAACCATTGCAGCGATCCATAACTGGATGCGAATAAGCTCGTTGTAAAGCGTGCAACGAGCTAGACGATAAAGTCCTTTCCAGTATCTCACCCCAATATTTCTCCGATAAACCCTCCAAGTCACAGCCGGGCGTATGGGGCCCCATCGTCATGGAGCTACTGTTACTGCAACAATACTGCTGATGTTGTTGATGGTTTTTCGTGTTTTTCGACTTTTTGCAAAATATCTAGAAAATTGATTTATTTACTATATTGAAATTATTAAACTGTAAATTTAATGATAAATTGTTCATCTTTGTTACATCAATTTCTTATCGTACATAAAAACTTTTTTACAACGTATAAAAAAATAATAAAATAAAAGTTTCTTACACTTAATAAAAAAATTCGATTATAAATTATATATAAATCTCAACGAATACTAAAAATAAATGTAGCGTGGATGAAACTGTCGGCGAATTTATTTTTGGTTCATTGCCATTAATAATAATTTATTACATGGTCTTTTTGAATAGGGTTGGATCAACAGTCTTTTAACTAACCCTTAAGTGAATCCATCATTAAGAGGATTCGTTATAGGTGTTTCGCCCGCAAATCGATAACTATTATTGTTTTCAAAAATTTGAATAAAACAAAGTTCATAATTTATATGTTGAAATTAAGAAGTTTTAGAAAATGGGAAACAAATTTACATATTTGGATACTCACTCTGCTAAATAAAAGTTCTTTGCTAATTCTTCTAAAATGATTATTCAGTAGCCAATATAAAAACGGATTCCAGAAACTGTTACTGAGTGCAAGCCAAGTCGCCAAAAAGTCCAAAGCAGCTGGAGCCCGAGACCCCGTACAGGCGGCAACCACTTCCTGAATAGTCCAGGGTGTTACTAGCACTATGAACCCTAAAGACATTGCAGCCATGGTCCTCGATGCAGACGTACTTAATTTCCTTTCTTGTGTTACTAGCTGAACAAGTATATTAAAGTTTCAGTTAAGTTAATTAATTTAACAATTTATGAGTTATCATTATTTTGTTAGAAAATCAACAGCATTTTGAGGAAAATTTTCAAACAGGAAAATACGGATTTAAGTTTATCTAGTAATTTATAATAATTATAGTTCATTAGTAATGATTTTATAGAATTAGCTCATGAGTAGGTATTTAGTTTATTAGAAATTGGTTTGATAAAACTTCTCTATGTGTTAATTACAAACATTTTCAGAATAAGACAATTTTTAGTATGATATGTCACGTTAAAACTTTGTGGGAGTTCATCGAAATTTTCGTAATTATAGTAATGAACGAGATAATTCTTACTAAAATTGCATTAAGGATAATTCGACCCCATAAAATATAAAGATGCATGCACAGTTCTGAAGTGAATGCAATTAAAGAATTTTGCTAACGTCAATGAAAATTGTTTAATCAAGTGAAAGTATTACTGATCCCACAAATTTACATATTATTAAATTTCGATATCGTACAATTTAAAAAGTAGTTTTTAATTTTTTATTAAAAAATTTGCAAGTATAAAATGGAAAAGAAATTTAATTATTAAAAATTAAAATATAAGCATTTTGCAACATTGAAAATTCAATATCAGCTGTAAATATTACTAGACATTAATGTGCATTAATGCATTTATATTTTCGTATACTTTTGTATTAAACAAATACAATCATTCATTTAGATGAAAGTAGAATGTGAAAAATTCAATAAATTGAACCAATGTAAAAATTGAACTGAATGCCATTGCATACAGTATTGCAATGGTTTCAATAAATTTTAATCAAACAATTAACCATTATTCTAACTTTATAAAAAATTGCCATAGCTGAAATTGAAAAGTAACATCAGATAATTTTCGTTTAATTTTACACTCTTATATCTATACTTTTTTTGAAAAACAGAGTCTAACAAAATTAAAACTGTAATTGGAGAATTAGCAAACAAAATACAAAAAATTTCAATTTCCAATATACTTAATTGCATTTAAAATTAATTAAATTTCAATACAACAGAAAATGTATACTGTAAACTGTAAACAAGCCAACTTTAGAACCAACAAATGCTTTATCTCAGATTTTATCTGTTGTAGCAAGTTTCAAAGTTGAGGAACATAGTGTACACAAATATTCATTTATTAACTATAAATATTTATAATAATTTTTTATACATGCATGGATATGTTTGTGTATTTCAAGCTTATGACATGTTTTAAGAGTTTATCAATAAATTGGCGACAAACAATAAAAGTTTCGTAAAAAAGATTAATTACATTCACTGAAAAAATTGTCAAATAGTTCAATTTACAGAAAAAATTTGGGCAAGTTTGTTCAGTTTAATATTTTATAACGAAAAGGGGATGAAATTGATGATCATTATAAAAATGATGAACCCACCCAGCACATGATAAACATTTGAGGTTGAGGAATATTTTGTTGGACCAATTTTTAGCCTGTCGTTTACATTATCCTTCGTATAATCTATTATAGAGAAGCTTTTTATAAAAATTTATTCACATAATTCTAAACAATAATAAGCCTATGTGCGAACATAAAAGACTAAAAAATATTCAATTTGTTTTTTTATTAAATTAGCTGCTTGCTATATATGCCCGAAATAAATATTTATTGAACCCACCTTCGGTGGGAATTATGTACAATAAAAAAACTTGTATATTGCGTGCCTATTTTTAGTTCCTTATGTATTATTATTATTACATCGAAACCTCACAATAGAAATTTTCCATTTTATAACAAAGCTTCAGGTCAGAATAGTCGATGAAGGTTTCGGTTTTATTATTTTTATCAGTATTGAGTGTTTTACGTTTGTGAAACTATTCTTCAAATTCACACGATAAGAATAACTGTTTTCGTATACTTTCATCCAAAAAATTTATGACTACTTTATCGATTTTTATATACATATTAAAAATAAAAATGGATGGTACTTGATAAAAATTTGCTGGCGTCAAAAATCCATAACAAACTGATAGGCCTCAAATTTAAGTGAAAAACGAAAAATTCATAATGCATAGAAGCATAGAGGCTGTCCAGAGTGATTTTAGCGTAGTTTTAAAATATGTATTTTCTCATATGTGTTATTTGGGAATTTATTACAAATGACAATCACGAATCAAATGTAATTAATATTAAAATGAATAGTCTATTCCAATTTATAGGATAGATGTGAACTCGCGAAATTGCCCTCCTGTCGAATATACGAATATATAATATACATATACATATACATATATTATTTGTTTGTTTTAATTCCAATCAAATTTTGGTAATTGTTTGGTTTGAATATATCATAGTAGTTACAAAACTATATTAGAATATGTTTTCAATTATTTATATCAACATTTAAAATAGATACATACATACATTCACACTTATAAATTGTAAATATTGGGTTGTAATTTTAACAATCCAAGTCAATAACGCATGTATTTTTTTAACGAATTTTATTAAAATTTCGAATTATATTCACATTCTTATTGTTGAAAATGCCAAATGGTACAATAAATAAGAAGAATTACTTATTTTTTCATCTATACATACAAATAAAACACATACACATAAAAATATTGAATAAAAGGTCCTGAAAAAAAATTTTATGGCCTCAAAAGTCTATACATTATTCTTCAGACCATACAGTTTGATAAGGGTTGTTTACAACATCATCATCATCGTTAAATTATGTATACGTATAAAAGTACAAAAAACGAAAAATATAACTGAAATTGTGTATACGATCAAAAGAACTCAAAATTGTACTTTAAAAAAAAATTATACATTATTATTATAGTTGTATATGTATAGTCTGTAAACAGTACTTTGAAATTCATGTTTTTTACTTATTTAGCGATATTAATCCAATTAGGAAGAAGATTTTCCAGTTCCAAAATTGTAATTGTGGTAAAGTCTCTTTTAATTCCAAAATGCATATACAATATAAAGAGAAAGAATTATTTAACAGAAAACTGCCAATGTGCAAACAATCCTAATAAAGTTTGGACACTGGATTTTGTCGTTTCAACTTTAAAGCAATTTTCTTGAAAGCTATTTCAATTCCAGTCACGTGTTTGCCATGCAAAGAAAATCATGTACGTATAAGATTCACTTCCAGTTAGCCAATAAGACAGAGCTTTCGTTTTCTGACCATAAAACAACCTTTTAATATTCTTGATAAATATGTGTGTTTGAAACAATTACAAAATACCTTAACAAATATAAATCGTGTCGGTTTCCTCATGTTTTGTTATTAAGAAACATTACAAAGTGAATATTATAATTGAGCACATTTCTAGTTTGGCATCGTACAAAGCTTTGACGAGAGTTAGTGCTCAATTACTGTAAAGACTTTAGCCCTTTACAATTCCTTAGTGTAGAAACTTGTAAATGGCTATGACAATTCATTAAACATAATATACATCTTCTGTTTCTCATTTTATTTACGTGCACACAACATAGATAACTGTTTTATTATATTATATAATAAATATGAATTTATACTTAACGTTTTTGAATATCAAGAATATGAAATATACCGTTTACAGTTATAATAATGTACATTCAATTCAAGTTCGATATCTTTCGTTATTTTGACATGGCTCCATTGTGTATTGTGATACAATTTCTTATTTAATGTGTTACAGTGCTAGTATAATAGTTTGATTTTTATACATATATATTATCAGACAAACAAGTTGAGAAGTGAAATTTACAAAAAAATAAACGAAAAGAAGAGAAAACATCAACGATTCATTGGTATTGCTTTTGTCTGTTTCCGATTTGCATTCTGCGGACAAAAACAAAAGCAGATAGTAAATCAATTCGACTTTTTTCTAAGGCACAAATTCTTTGAGACAAAATAAGAATTTTGATACCAATAAGATTATTCAACTTGAGTTATAATTACTAAATGTCTTTGTTTGACTTTTAACAATCACTAGAAAAGTCAGCCAAACTGATGGAGATTTGATGAGTCAATTTTTGTCTGTGTGTATTTCGATTGCTCACAATTTGAATCAGTATAATATTGACTTTTGAAAATTGAAATTCTACATGAATGAAAATAGTTATTCTTCTACTCGAATAATAAGATTAGAATTTTTTTATATAAAATCAAACTGAAATAAATGAACATTAAACAAATTGGAGAAATGCCAATATTGTCAGCCAATATGTTGTGAGCATTTGGCGCCATTCATTGAAAAACCATTTCTATAACGATTCTTGCAGAAAATATATAATATTGAATAATTTCATTTAAAGCCAACAAGTGAAGAATAATATATAATAATAAATTTTGCCATTTTTATTTTGTATCGCAATTTAAGTAATGCAATCTATTTAATAAATTTATACAATCATTTACGTATTCATTGTTTTGTGGTCTTTTACACAGCCCATAAAGCCATATAATACATACAGATGCGTTTTTGGTGGGGTGTGAGGCGTACAAATTACCCTAATTTGTGTACTTTAATGAATATTTCAACTTACCTCAACTGAGGTTGGATAATTATATCTGCATATGTGTGGCCATTTCATTTATAAAATGTGAATACATAAAACCTCTAAAGTATCATATCGTTTTTTTTTTATAATTAACGAGAAATTATACAGCGTTAATGTTTAACAAAGATTATATACATTAAATCTTCAACAAAAAGATTAACGTCAATGTATACATGATAAATTATGTAGGTTTATTTATTGTATAAATATTTAATATTTCCTAAATATGTTTCAATAGAAACTTCCCTATTGTTTCTAAACAACTACACATAACATCACAATATTAATTATAATTAAATTAATATATTGCAAGTGGTGAGAAATTTTGTTTCCTAAACGCTTTCTATATACGTATTATATGTATAATATATACATATAACAGCTTCCCAAAAACAATTAATATTAATTATTGCTTTACGGGTGTGCATTAATTATCAGCTATCATAAATATAATACAAATGTTTAGAAATCTTAAAATGCACAAAAAACTTAGAATTTTTTACTATAAATATATTGCACATATTTTCTTTTCTTTTACATCATAAAAGCCATTATGGCCGTACTTTTCATTTCATCCATTTAACCAAGCGACGCCACTAATATCCGTCTACTTTACGTTTTATTCTGGTTTTACCATTAATTTCACTTTTGAAAGTGAAAATGGTCTTACTCCATATGGCTTTCTTTTATTGTTTACATTATTTTTTTGTATCCAAGATATAAAGAAAACAAAGGCATTTGAACAATATCAAAAGATTTTGTATTTTTAAAATATTTTGAAATATTAAAATGTCGCTTCGAGTTCGTATATTTTTCTATTAAATAATAACTGGTCTATCGATAATCCTTTTTATACAATAACACCAACATTTTACCATATAATGTATTATGTAGATTTTATGTTTATAAGAAAATGGAACATTTCTTTAATATAAAATTTTGCAATATGTAATATCAAAAACGAGAATTTAATTTAGAATAAAGGTTGTTGATCTGGCCAAG
Organism: Oryzaephilus surinamensis; assembly: GCA_004796505.1. Classification (NCBI taxonomy): domain Eukaryota; kingdom Metazoa; phylum Arthropoda; class Insecta; order Coleoptera; family Silvanidae; genus Oryzaephilus; species Oryzaephilus surinamensis. Next base: position 48,050 of record SSSI01008117.1, on the reverse strand, counting down.
ACCTTTGTCATAAATAGTGAAACTAGTGAAAGTATTTTTTTATTATGTAATGCGGTAGCTTTATATTTTCAGAGAAGACATTATTAATTTGCATAAAACGATAAAAGTAGTCGACGGCAGTCGTCGACATTGAGCAAAAATCGAATACTAATAAAATAATTGATTCCGATGTCATATTTAATATAAGAATATTTTTTATATATTTACGAGTATATCACTAAATTTAATATAAATGATACGATTTTCAAACAGGTGCCTAATATTTTTGCCTCTGATGATTTTATCTTACTCAAAACAGATCCAAATTATAATTTACTGTTTGTGTTTTATTTCGATAACAATATATATGTGCATAAAATATCCTCTTTCATAAAATGATTGTTTTCATATTCCATATTATGTTATTTAATTAATGTGATAAATTATAGCTGTTGTATGTAATTACAAACACCAGTCACTAATTATTATTAAAATGATTTTATGTAATTTTATATAATAATAATTAACTTCATTATCAAATTTTGCACAATTCCAATTATGTCCTCCATTTCAACAAAATTAAGAAAGCACTATATTAAAGCATACAATATTAAACTAGTTATTTCAAATTGATTGATAAAAATCTTGACCGAGACCTTTAACTTTTTAAATATTGAAAGTGGTTTCCTACATTATAAAAGTATTAAAAGTTATGAAATTGTTAAGTGTCTCTTATCTTACGTAATCCCCAATGATACGTTAAAAAATTGTTACATTTATCACGTGACTTTAAAGAAAAAATGACAGTAACAAAGTAATAATTTACAATCAATGAACGAAATCATATAAAATGAAATAATCTGCATAATACGACTACAAGCAAAATGTCTTCATGGTAATAAATTTTAGTATAAGTGTGTAATATAAAATTTTATTGGAACAAAATCATAAAAAATTTCACTATAATTCAAATTGAGTGTATTTTAATGCCACGTAAAAATTTGCAATTAAAATTCAATTTTTCTACTTTAAGAATTTTATTTGCATGTTGAAAAACTAACACGAGTAACGATACGACATTTAAAATAAAAAAAAAACTTTAAAACTCTACAACAATAATATTTAAATAATCTTCTGGTTTAAAAAGAAAATGTGAAGAGAAAAACGTTTAAAAACCATTTAACTTTGTCAACTTCTTTGATTAAATGACACTTTGTCTTTAAGATTAATTGAAAGGAAATCTATTAATTTATATCAAGAAGTTTGAATAGATGTTTTTTTGAAAGACTTTCATCTGGAAAACGTCTTTGTTGTTGCTGGATTCTCAATATTTTTATAATGGAATACAATTTTGTCCACAATTTATGTTTTTACACATAGTATCAGTTAACATGATACAGTTTTATTTAGAATATATTTAAATATTTAATTATAATCTGTTGTTTTTATAACATTACTTAATCATTATGAAACAGTTAAAAAAAAGGGTGCATTGTACTCGTCCCAATAGGGGGTGAATTGTTTATTTACTATTCAAAGCAAACATCGTCAACACACAAAATTAAAATACTAAACAAAAATAGCCTACATTTACATAAATCCCAAGCTTGGAAAAAACATTGGTCATAAGAAAAAAATTATCTAAGCCAAAAAAAACTATAAACTTGAGCGAATGCACATCAACAACATTTACAACGACAGGACCGGCTCACCCCCACATTTGGATTAGAACAATTTTAAAATCCCACCCCTTACGTCTTCATAAAGTTATAATGACATGTATTTTGTCGGTTTTTACATTAATTCGATTAAAATTATGAAAATATATGAACTTTCTGAATCATACAATCAACAATGAAAGCAAAAACCACTGAAGCCGGTCCTTTTATCATATGATGGTGTATAGCTTAAATGCGAATTCACTTGATGTTGAATTTCTAGTGTGTAAAAAATCTGCCCTATGGGAATATTTTACACAGGCCACTGGATAATACGTTCACTGACTGGAACAATTTCAACTGATATTAACTATGACAAATGTTAGTCGATGACAAAAGATGTGTAATCAACATTATTCTTTGGTCGGTCGTTTTTTTTTTTTCATAATAGCTCCAAAGACAAATCTATGGGGTTATGAACCTACAATGTACTTGCAGAAATTGCAAATTCATTTATGCAAAATGTGACAAAGTGTAAACATTGAAAAAATTCTTTAAGTGGATATATAAAGCACAATTCATTATCACTTTTTCAGGAAAAACTTATAAAAACACAATTTTTACTGTCAATTCAGATTTTTTCACGAAATTTTGCATACGATTAGTTTTTTTCAGTCTTTGTGACGTATAATAAAATTTTGAACAAAACATATGAATTTTCCTATGATCACGTTTCATGATAAAGAAATCATGTTTGTAATACATATTATTCTGTATCAAAAACACATCTGTGACTGCGTAATGCAATATTTCTTTGTAAGAAATACCTATGAATGTATTTACAACTTTGCCAAACATTCCCCTATATATCACGTCTCAATAAAAAAGAAGAGAGAGAAAATCCAAAATCGAGATGTACATGCAAAATAGCATCCACCGAAACAATTCATATGATCCAGTCGCTGAATATTATTATATAGAAAGTCGTATGTCTTTCAAATAATTCATAAAGCGTGCAAACTGCCAAGAAATTCTGTCTTATATTATTATACCTGTATTTAGAGAATTAATGACACAAAATTTGTGCTGAATTCGAAATGATTTCTCTGGATAACAAATAAGTGTCGTTAATATGAAATTCGAACAAATAGAAATATTATCACATAATAGTGATTTAAAACTATTTCCAGAAGAAAATGATGCATCTTTCGAATATGTTTGTATATCCTATCCGGAATATACTTGCCGGTCTAATTGTAAATACATATAACAATTATGAATAGATGTTAATAGGCCTCTTCATCTATTGTTTCGTATAAACTAATAAATCATTTTTAAGTTTTATTGCTCGAGAGGTAAGCATATGCCGGACAAGGTATAAAAATAAAAATATCTATTGTCCACCTAGTGAGAGTTTGTGGGTGCGTAAAGAGAGAAATAACTCCTTCCAGTCAAATTTCCTTTCTACCGTAAATTGAGTTTGTATAAAAGTGTCACGTGGTATCAATTTACAATCTTTTGCACAGCATTCTCTTAGTTTAGTAGATGCAGTGTATAGATCCCTCAAAGTCTAAAATTCGAAATAATGGTTTGTCAACCACAATTCGACTACTTTTTGTATTCATTTTAACTTTACAAACTACCAAACAAACATTTTACGTAAATGAGCTTAAAATACCTGAAATAAACACATCTAATGCAGCTTTGCAATAATAGAATACAAACATTGTTTCTTAAATAAAATTAATAAAGTTTCCATTATAATATGTAAGACGAATCCCAACTTGGAAACAAGAGTGAGATGAAACTAGGTACACGTTTAATTAAAATTCATACAGTATAACACCAAAATGCTGTTAAGACTTTAAATTCGGCACAAAATAAATATACAAAAGAGAATTAGCTCACCTTTTCTATACTGGCACCACCATAATCATCCGGACTGGCTATTGTGTTGCAGTCGGTTTTCCTCAGTCGTAGCTTGTTGACATGAAATGCGGATCCATAACAGTACATTAGAATCATTGTTGTTGGGAAGTAAAAGCCACAAGCTGCCAAAATCCGGATCGAAGCTCGTGTATAAAATGGTTCACAGGCAATCATCCCTGTGGGATTAAAGTAGTAACCGCCACGTGGTAACACCAGAATTGAAAATAATGTTACAGACATTATCCATGTCATGCTTATTATAGCCACACAGCCCTGTAAAATGTAGGAACACTTTTCAGGTTTCAAGTAATATAAATTTCCGTGAGATGCAGTATAAAATAGGAAATATTGACTTGTAAAATCTTCTAAAAATATATTATTACTTTTGCACGTGTTTATATATTATTATAAACATATTTTCCATGATCTTGTCACGTTGTACAAACTTTTGGAAGTTATAAATAGGCCTTATTTGTTTACAACAAATTATATATGTAAGGCATATTGAAACAGACGTTAAATTTGCGAAGTTCGACTTGCATTTTCGACTTTAAACTGTTGAATCAGTGATAATATAATTAGGTAAAGGTACAATAAAATCACAGTTAATTACTCTATATACATACTTATACATATATAGTGTTGAAATTGTCTAATTTAGCAATATGTAGTTGTATATCTGAACAACATTTTTGTAGACAAAGACAAAACAAAAGTTAAAATTTAATAAACGAAGCTGTTGCCTTTACTAATAAATTTAATTTCAACCATACTTTCAATTAAATTTTAGATTAAATTTCGAATATTTGTTTTTTTTATTTTTAAACAATTCTATAACACTTTATCAAACTAATTTAAATGAATGTGTGATTTATCCAATATAATTAAACTGGAATATTAGTTTTATTGAATGGTTTTGTACATACAAACATTATACTGTCGAATTTATTGGTTATTAGTGTCAGTGAACGGTTTATTGTAAAAACTTGTGAACAAACACATACGTCGATCGTTTACCAAACCAAAACCAAAAATATTCATCATTTAATGACATAATTGAATCAGATTCCCATCTTTTATGTTGCCTTTTTTTACTACCATTATTCTGAAAAATATATATGACATATCAGAATGATGGGTCCCATAAATTCACCCCTGACAATCAATCAGACTACACAGTACAGTAGACCGAAAAGAAATCATTGTTTCTTTGACCATTTTATCGGAATCTGTCAATAGTTTTTGTATTTGTGATGTGGTAGTTTTTATGCCTCTTTCTCCCTATATTCATCGAACGTAGAAACGTAGACATCGACAGCATCGTCTGCTGATGGTTTCACATTTTGGTTGTCGAACTTTACAACAAGGACATTATAGTTTATCCATGATATCACATACACTTTTATGACACATTTTTCGTTAAATTTCTTCCAGTATGATTACTCTAATACTGTTGCATTGTAATTCGCTCAGTTTTCAGTTTTTATGTGTGTGTCCTGAAGTTTATGTCACTGAATTGCACTTTTTCAGGATGCACTGTAAATTCTAGCTTAATCGAAAAAAAACTATTTGAAATCAAGTCATTTTTCTCGTGGGATTTTTTTTAAATCCCGTGTTAGTATTACAGATAATGCCCTAATTTGGGCTGTAAAACGATAATACTACAGGAAATGAAGAGAAAATGGGCGTAAGGTAAAGATATACGTAGGCAATTACCATTTATTTGTGTTTATGTGTAAAATTTCTAATGTAATTTTATTGTATTTGTTGTAAGTATTATGTAAATTAGTTCAAACATTGTGCTTAAATTTCGACTAAGGAAATGTTAATCAAAGCACACATTCGAAAACAATGTAAAATTGTAAAATTAAACAAAAGTGAGATAATATTTTTGTTTAATAACTTATGAATAAAATGCATTCAAATTAAAATGAGGTAAAATGTAAATGTACGGCTAATGTACATTTATATTTTATAAATGACTCAAAGGAGAAATTTATTATGGATAGAGTTACTTTTATTATAAAATACGGTATTATATTATAGTTTGTTGTTCAGGGTGTGTTATATATCCAAGAATATTATTACTTAACACCACATATATACAGTTTATACAGCCATATTTATTGCAACATAATTCAAAGAAATTCAGGACGCGATTCTATACTTCTTAATAACAATCTAAGCTAGAGCACAACACATCTTCCATAATAATTACATTTTATTAGATCTCACCGTAAAATTAAAATTTATTTTACAACTGTAGAAATACAGTTTTTTATTTTTCCTATTGCAAACTTTCAAAGAGAACAAATTCGAAGAACTAAAATAATTACACTTACTTTTACAATCTTTCAAAAAGTTGAAAGTGTTAACTTTTCTGATATGATATCTATGTGCGAAATGCTTTTCAATTCAAGTGAACAGAATTTTTAATTATGTATTATAAACTCGTATATTGATTTCGTTATACTGAAGTGTAACAACTAGAAGTTTTTGATACGATTATTTTACATTATTCTTGATAAGATTTTAACTAAATTTTTTACGCGGATTAAGACTATATTTAAATCCTCTCATATTGCAGACCACAAAAATATTTATTTCATTTTTTAGTAAAATAAAATCGTTGAATAACGAGTGGAATAATTAAAAGTTGCTTGAAAATTTTAATTGGGTGGTTTTACGGTTAGTCTTATTATTTTAAAAATGATGATGTAAAAAAAAACATTAAATTTACAAAACTTTTGTGACATAAATTGTAAATTTTCAACTAATGCATAAATTAATTATGTAAATAGTTTAATATAATTCTGTAACAGTGTAACAGAATGTATTATCATAGGGATACGAACCAAAGAAAAATAAACAGCTTTAAAGCTAATCTATTATAAGTAGCAATGTGGTGCAGGTAACAAAATGTTATATGAGACAATATTTGAACCAATTTGAAGGCACCCTTCGTACAATATGACTTGTTCAAACGTTGGTCACGTTATATTCGCACAAAACCTCCTCTAAAAGTTCTTGTACTGATCAGACCATTACTCTCTTGTCTATAAAGCTATTGCTATTTTGTACCCTTCGATGTCACTAGAAACTGACAATTCCAACTTGTTCTCCATCCTTAATTCTATTTTCCACACCCCCAAGGCTCTTTTGCCGTAGCACGAAATTTTACATCAGTGATGACAGAATTCGGGTTGCACGAATTCAAGTTGTGGTTAACCTCGCCATTTGAAGGTGGCTAAGTGTAAAAAGGTTCAAAATATTTTAACATTTAAAAGGACTCATCTTTCTGTACATGAATTTAAAAAAATTCATTTCAGCTTATGCGGTTTTGTATAATTTTCCGGATTTTTTACATTTTTAATTTATTCTTTTATTTTAAAATTGAAATTTGTCAACTTGCTGGTTCTCCAAACTTTTCTACTTAAAAACGTATTCCGAATTCGTATACTTATGGTTTTGTTATTTATTTTTAATAAAACTTTAAACTTTAATACAGGCAAAACTGTACTAGATATATGTATATACTTATAGTTATAGAGATATATATTATTTTAATGACTTTAACATCCTGCAACCAAGTTAAAATAAACTCTTAATTCCATCAATAAACACCCAAGTTTGAATTTTACTTTCACAAGAAACTAAGTACATACAAGCAAATCAAAAGATATACTGATTACTTATTGAAATTGCATTAAAACGAGTCAAATTTTCTAAATATACGAGAAGTTTATTAAAAATAATTCGCACATTGTATTATATTATCTTTGAAGCTAACCGAAGGCAAATTGCAGAAAAAAAGCCTTTTTTAAAAAAAAAACAAGGTTTCTTATGTTTACATTTACTTAAACAACTTGAACATTTCAATTGGAATGAAATCCACACACATAATGTTCTTTAAAGAGACCTTTTTCGGGAATCTTCTATACAGCACATACATATTAATAAAATACACACAAGCGGCATATAATCTTTGAAAGTTGTATGGAAAAAGGCACAGAAAACTGTACCAGTAAGTAAAAAATTCTGCACGTTATACCTATAAGGCTTTTGTAGTGTTTAAGAAAGTGAACAGCTAGTGGTTCCAGAAATGTCCTCCAGAATGATTGATGGTCTATTTCCTATCGATAGGTTCGTTTATACTTTATACACCCACAAACCGATACGAAGAAGAACATCTCCATATAATATTTTTTACCGACTTTAAAATTATGTTTTCAAATATATTGAATAAATAAGAAAAATATAGAAAATATTTTTAATACTAAATAAATACCAAATAAAAACAAAATCGAGTTACTTTGTATTATCTTTCTGCAATCTGAAACTTTAATAATTTCCAATATATTTTACACCTACAGGATATATTAAGTCATTTAATGTGGATATTTATCTAAAATCTGTTAATTTATGGCATATTACCAGTTCTATATCAATTAAACGAACTTTTGGCGGAAAATTCCAAAACTGAGCTTTAACTCGTCGTAAGGAATAAAGTAAAGCCATCGTGTGTCTTCTTAACTGTAATTACAAGTGTGTATTTGATGGTTTGTGGGTGGTATTGAAGCAAGGGAATTATTTCTTCTTGGGGATTCAGCAGTTAGATAAGAACAGGGTGCAAACGGCCAAATCCAATGGCCCAAAGTACGCCATCCGTTAAAGTCGTTAATTAAAGCCGATCAATAAATGTTTGGTAATTTTAAGTCTGCGTTTTTCTTTTTTATGTTTGACTATCCGATATTAGTACAAAATGTAGTTTATATTTTAATTCAATCAATTTTCAGTACTAAATATAGTATATACAAGATTTATTGATCATGTTCAGATTTAATGATGGTGAAAGTTCAAATTAATAGCCCCTGTATTTTGTACTTGTATACAGAAATTGGAAACTTATTTATGTAAAAGAACGAAGTTTATATATATAGCACGAATTTTACACAAAATTGACTAGATCAACAATCTAGGAATAGAAATAAGAAACTTAGTAAAAGTTGAACAACTTTTCATTAAAAAAAAAAATCAACTAACACTAACAGTAAAAAATATCTTCAATTAGTGAATAATATATATACATTTCCCTGGAAATAATTAAAAATAAAAATCACGAAATTGTAAATGGATGCCATAATTTTTAAACTTTATATATACATTTGTTGTTAGTTTTCCAACGCAGGAAATTTATCAAACAGATTTTTTTCAATGCAACAAATATTACATACCTTTTTACTGGAATGTTTATGATATCTTGCTGGATGTAACATGCACAAGTATCTATCCATTGCCATGCAAATTAAAATTACAGCAGACTGTTGACTAATGGCACCCCGAAGTAATGCCTGCAACAGAAAAAAATATACAATCATTTTGCAACTTGAACAATTTACTCGTATCAAAAAAATTATGTACTGTTTGTAAATTATACAATCATAGCAAGTACGATATACCTTTGTAGCTGTAATAATAACAAAAAAATGTTAAAATCTTAAAGAACTTTTATTTCAATTTGAAAGATGTAAAGAATCGATCTCTTGGCCTAATTTTTAATTCAAAATCATTGTTCTACATTAAATAGTTTATTAAAAAAACGGATACAGAACAATCTTAATATACAATCTACAATCTCTTTCAAAGAAAAAATTATATTGTATACTATAGTGCTGTAAAAATCTAATTCAATTTAGACACCAACAATTTGTTTGAACATTTTTCACACAGTAAAAAAAGGATCGCTTTTATTTGAACAGACAAACTGTTCATCCATTCATCATCTTTTGTATTATGGATACCAGCTTGTGAAAAGCATAATCGTGTTTATTTTTTAATTACCATTTATTATTATTATAAAGATGTAAAACGGCTGGTGAAACTAAAATTAATGATACTCGTTATATGTTTTGGTTTACTAAATGAATATGTATTTATATAAGTATGTATGATATGTCATTCACATATTCAACACATATGCATAATATAACATATCAATCTTTTCGTATATTATCTAAATCATTGATATAGGTATGTGTTCAAAGGAAAATTTCTTTGAGAAGGTAATTTATCAGACGTCATATTAAAATTTTACATAGTGATTTGACTGTACATGATGATAATGGCTTTTACTTGCATTTTTTCTTTTTTTTTTTTGGGGGACATATATCTAAAATAGATTTCATTAAAGTGTTATTCATCATGTCGCCGGTTATTGCAATATAAATATGTATATTTTTTTCACTGGGTGACAGTTTGATGAAATTTTGTGGCTTCAGGCATTCATTTAGTATTAAAATTAAATAATGTGGCGAATTAAGTTTGTAGAAATTTCATATACATCTTGTTTTATTTGAAAGTCTAGATTTTTTTGACTCATTAATGCCATCAAAAGTAAATCCGTTTCATTTGCTTTTGGTTTCTGTTGTGTAAATTTGATATTTTAAGGATCACAAAATCCGTATGTTAAAAGGTAAAATATAGGTGGAATATTTACGGGTTCATAATCGATTACACTGATTTTCAGCGATATTAAACGTACTGCTTGCTACACTTTCTCCAATCAATTATCTATTACAGACCATTAACCACACCAAATGGAACAAAATGCATATATGTGGTTTAGCTTAGTGGGTCACCAGTTTGACAATGATGTATTTCTACAGAGCACTTAGCTAAGGGGAATAAAGTTGTACAATACTAAAACACATCATTAAAAGTGTCCACTAAGCACGCAACTTAGACCACAACTAAAATACCATTTAAACGCCATTTAACTACATAGTGCAAGTCAAAAACTACTTCTGAAATTTTTATTTTATTCGATTGTTATTAGCTCTCCACTTTAATAATAACAATATGAAAACAATTACTATGAGATATACAACACGTGTTAGATATTTTCCAGACTAATTTTTAGAATATCACATATTAGGAAAGTTCTTTGACTCTAAATTTTCCTTTTTTTTCCTTTTGTCTAAATGAACATGTTTAGTGGCTTTTATGAAGCTGTAAAAATTCGTACAACAAAAGTGTATAATACTTGGAAATTCCTATACATACATCGTAATAAAAATACCTTTAGTGGACTTTATTATTCTACGTTTTGGTATGAACAACATTAAGTATAGTTAATTCAATTTAATAACAAAATAAGTACTTATTACTTCACAACTTTTAAACATTCACATTAATGATGTTACAAACATAAAATAATTTTTAATGGTTATTTTACATTTATACAGTACAATAAACGAAATGTAGTGAAACATCAATAAACATTATCTATATAATTTTACTATTAGTAGTTAATGTACAATATATGTTCTAACAATAATAATTTCCATTGAGGATAAAATTCATTCACTAGAATTAATGCCTGTGAGGAAGGGCTAACTGACGGCATTCATCAAACCAACTAAATACTGAAATGCTGAATGTTATCCATCGAACTGAAATTCAATAATTAGCTCATTCAAATTTGGAAAGTATTATAAGTTATAACTAATACGAATTCAAATCCAGTTGTGTAAAAGGATTTTCAGACAATAAACCTATTGTTTAATTTTTAAAAACCAAAAAAAATCATTATTTCTCATAAAAGTAATGTTGTCCACTGTTATTTTGTTCATTTTATTTGAAATTACGTATTGTTACCTGCTATTTTTAGTTTTACGTATATCAGTTTTGCAATAAAAAGTTTTATATTAAAAAAAATAAATTACTTGTCAAACTATGTGTGACATACGAAATGTAATTCATGAATAATAAATACATTAAAATAATGCTGGTTTAATGAATATTATAATTTGATGTTAAAAATATAAGCTAAAAATAAAATTTATGTACTGGAAATCAATTGAAGTTTGCAGTTCATTAATAAACAGTAATTAGTTCAGGTACAAAGCAAAAAAAGTAATTAATACATTTTCCTTATTAAAGATTCCAAATAAATTCCTAACTGAATCCTCTGCACGTCAATTTGAATAACATATTTCATGTGTTTGAGCTGAAGTGAAGGGATTCCGTTTCGCACATCATCCCTTTCTAAATCCTTTATGTCAACGGAATGTTATCCTGACATGCACACAGTTCCTCTTGTAAATTGTAATATAACTATAAGCGTGACTTAGATTATAATACTCCTAGCTCTTATATAATTATCAATCGTATAAGTATTATACGCAGGTAATTTAATACTAAAAAGCTTATTTCGTCTATTCCATATGCCATATGCTTGTATCAGTAAAGATTTACAATAAGTAGCAACTGGCTACTTTGCCTGGTGAGATAAATAATTCTGAATTAATAAGAAAGGCGAAATTTAGGGTAAAAAAAACTACAAAATCGTCTCATAAAATTTTACCAATCAATTTTTTAAAATTTATATCTATAGAATTAAACATATTTTTAATATTTTAGAGTTACTATATAAGTTACTATATTTATAGTTAATTTTAATATTTTATCGGAATTTCCAAATTGAAAATCATTTATTTGATCCAAAACTATAATATAAACAAAGTTTTACAGGTTAAATATTATACATATCATATACGTACAATAAAGATTTTATTAAATCAAAAATTTAATAAAAACTAAAGCAAAACTATTATGAAACATTACAGAAATTGTTCACTGAACATTCAGTATGTTGGTAATAAAACTTCAATCTTTCTCTGAATATTATATTTACGACTTTTTATATTGTTACGAGTATGTCTATATATAATAGTAGTATGTATTATATGTATGAATGTATGCAGAAATTTATATCATTATAATTCACAATAGCTTACTTTATATTTCATTTTTCATGCACAGTATACAATATAAAGTCAATTTAAAGTTAAAAGGCACAATATAAAGACATCTCAATTCGAAAGCTCAAATCACTATTATAAATTCTTGTTTAACTGTGCATTAAGAAGAAATTTTACTGTAGATTTATAAATGAATTGTTCTAAAAACTATTTACCTGTAATGTAATAACAATTTTACCTGTATTTGACATAACAATTCTCCATAAGGCCAGCAATGACGTAATGATGGTACGATCGCAAATGGGGTGACAAATAATCCCATTGCAAAGTCGTTACTGGCTAATGACGTAAGAAGATAGCGAGGCTGGAAAAAAAAACGTAAAACAATTTTATTTAAACAGGAAGAAAACAGGAAACATTCGAGAAAATGCGTTGATTTTATTAATAGATAACATAATTAGTGCTATTTTTGTATTTTTCAAGTACAAGATATGAAGTTTCTAAATTAAAGGTTTAATTAATAACAACGACAACCACTTTGTGTTTGCGTGCATTTTCTTAATGAAACAGCGTGGAGATATGCTGTTTTTTAGTTTCATTACGCATTCATGCAGTTTTATGAATATTGAATTAAAGCAGTGTCAAAAGTTCAGAATACATGTACCTAGTTAATATTTTTTTATTAAAATTTTATGATTCTCTCATGACTTCAAATAAGTTAACATGTACTAAAAAAATGAATTAGAATTCAATGTATGTATGGAAAATACTATATTTCGACTTAATGAAATATTCAGCATTTGTTAAAAAAAATTTCATTTATATTCTTGTCGTTTCTGTAATATTTTGGTAATTATTTTTATTAGATGTAGCTCTTTCAGCCATCTTTCTATATAGGTATATTAGAAGATATAAACTTTTGTTTCTTGATATTGTAGAATAATTGGAACACAGAATCGTACGAAAAAACAATTGGAGAAATATAAAAAAATAAATAAAACGTAACAAAGATAAAAAATTATGTTTTGTCGACGTGACATCATTTCTAATTAAATTATATTTGGTGTATAAACAATAAAAGTGTTATATTGAGAGAAGAAATTTTTTTATCCTAATATTTGCGTTAATATTCGTTTCACTTTATTAACTTCTCATATTTTATTAACTTTTCATTAGAGACATTATTATATAGTTCTTTTAAGTTTGAAGATTTTATAAATAAACTGAATAGGGATCAAAGAATAAATTGCATTTTTGAGCCAACTCATAATAATAGTTAAAAGTTTCCAAATATTCATATAGCGTTCAAATTGTTATTAAATTTTCCCATCCATATTCAACAACATGCATTATTATTTGGTTAACAATATGTATATGATTTAGGTACAATATTTTCAGGAACATTTAACATTTCGGTAATAACTGCAGCCATTCTGAAAAATCTGTTATGTAAATAAGTATTTCACCTACAAAGATTTAAAAGTAAACTGGCTCAGCAAAATCTAAAAGTTTTTTTATTAATTGATGAATTTGATAATTATTATGAAAGAGTAAGAAATTAATTCTTATAGTAAAGCCTAACAGAGAATTTTTTATAGAAAAAAACATACATTAAATATGGAACAAAATACTTTCATAATCTTGTAATATAAACTCTTTAAGAAATTTACTTTACAAACTACATCATTAAAAAGGGATAAAATCATTTAAAAAGTTGTAATAATGTCAACAATTAAAAAGTAATCAAACTTTACAAGCAGGAATTTACAATTTCATATAAATTGAGTTTCTGTATATTGTGTTTCCTGTTGTTGACTCATCATAATTTATACACTTTTTAAACCATAAAATGGAAAATATACAAATATTGCACAAAAAACGTTTTTTATATATTTATATAACAAAATTCACATTCCATACTTCGTATTACCTATACATAGCTAATATAGACTAATGCTTAATAAGCTTTATAATTATAACAATCTGAAACTGATCCTATTACACAAATTAATTCAAAGCACAGGAATTTACATAGGAATTGATGGTATCTAACACTATGAACATTTATTATTTGTTCAAATTCAAACATATTATAAATTTTACTGTATTTACCTAAAATAAATTCAACAAAAATATTTCAACCGGGAACATTCAGATTTCATATTACATATTTACATTTGGATATGTTGGTACCTACCAAATATATATAATTACAAGCATATTATATTTATAGTAATTATGTATATATTCTAACTATACTTATTACACTACGCGACTGTTCAAAGCAATAAACTTGAAACTACATATTTGCAAAACTATTTCTATGAAAATTTTATTTTCAATTCAAATTTCAAATTACGTGCATATATATAGCTAAATTGAATTTTTAACTATCAAATTACTCTTTTAAGTTCAGCAATAGCTTTTTTAAATCACATATAAACATAACGAAGTTTACAGTTAACGTACATTACTCTACGTCTTTTGTTTCTTATTAAGAGACATTTGAAGTATAAAGATAAGTATTACTCAAATGGCGTCCCTGAACTTAAACTTGTGTCTTATGTGCTTGCAAAATCAAAATACCTAATAATAAAAAGTACATCAAAACTTTTTGTCGCGCTCATTTTAACTCCAAATTATTCCTATTATTATATTCATTGTATTTTATTGTTGGAAAAATTGTAGGAAAATTATAAACTTACCTGCGAATGAATATATTTCGAATAACGTCTACTGTTAATAACTAGAATAAGAAGCATGTTGGCGCCTAAAACACCAACAGTCAGTAGTAGAACAATGAGGGCCTGCAGGACGTCTCCTGGGCCCAATGCAGACAGAAACGTTATATGATTGTAGCGAGGATGAGTACAGCTGCTGTTTTGTAATGCTGGAGCAACTAGAATTGTGGTTTTGTGATGCATTTTTTATATCTAATTGTATATTTGTGTGGGGCCGAAATAATCGAAAGACACGACACAGTTTCCCGCTACCTTATTCTTCTAATTTTTTCATTCCAATCAAATTCTGTCACTTTGTTATTGTCGTTAAACAATTTCAAACGCATCTTCTTATCTAATTTTAGTAATTCCAAACTACCACTAAACATTTACACTTCGGTTGTAAATTTAATTGCCATCTCAAGCTACAATTAATTGTATCGCAGAGATAAACATATCCATTTTGTTTTCTGAAACAAAAACACGAGGCATAAATACATCAGAAAAGTTTTCAGCTTCAAACACTTCATTAATGAATTTAATTACATTTTTAATATCATTATATTCAATTAAACAATGTACCTTTTCTGTTGAAAATAAAAATGAGTTTTCCA
Source organism: Oryzaephilus surinamensis (assembly GCA_004796505.1). Lineage (NCBI taxonomy): Eukaryota > Metazoa > Arthropoda > Insecta > Coleoptera > Silvanidae > Oryzaephilus > Oryzaephilus surinamensis. The sequence goes on along the minus strand of SSSI01008117.1, from coordinate 32,388 downwards.
GCATGAAAGTTTCAAATAACCTGTGTGTATATAGTTTAAATGAGGTGAAAATGAAATATGAAACGAGAAAATATAATCGAATATAAATTAATACGTACACCAGATATATATGTTATAATATACAGAAAGTAAATAATGAAGAGAGGAAAAACAACGCCCCAAAACCCATATTCAATTTACTGATTCTGTACGGTCTACGACCATAAATTAGGAATTGTAATTGTCAGTTGAAGAAGGAGGAACATAAATAAGTTACTTAAAAACAAAATAAATTGTCTATATACCTACATTATATACACAGTTATTTAAAAGGTATTATTTTATAATGGAAATAAAACAAAGAAATAAATTTCCCAAATTGACCGTAGGTATGAAATTCAGTAAGAAGGAACACTTAATAAGTTCTGATTTAGTGACCCGAGGGTCCTTAAATCGTTGATACGATTCTTTTTTTATCTTTTGTATGTTGACTGATCCTTGAAGCATTATTCAAGAAACAAAACAACCCATCTGAGTATTCCACATTGCCAGAACAAATGAAAGGACAACAAAAGATAAAGTAAATATGCACTATATGTATAGCTAAATTTTAATATCAAATTTATGTGAGCTCTTTAAGTAAATAATAGTCTTCTTGAAAATTTTTGTTCCTAACAAGATTTGAAGTTTCCAAAAAAAAAAACTTCTTTCAAATTTATCGTTGAATAAAAATGCATTAAAATTTTCCAGCTTTTAATTTCTTTTGCAAAAGTCTTACAAATGAAGTGTTATAAGTTTTGGTATTATAAATAACTTTTTAATTACATCAAAGGAGCTTAATTTTATTGGCATAAAAGGGCTCAATTAAAATTAGGTATTAACAATAAAATTAAAACACTTCCAAAACTGTAAGTCCAAAAGGTTTTCTAATACTTATACATATTTTGTTGGTGGCATTTTTAAAACGGATGGAATAACACGACAAGAAAAATTTCATATTGCCAGACATATATCAAAACTGTCCATTTGACATTTTGCCATGAAATGGCCTACATTTAACAAACTCCAGCATAACGTACCAAGTTTTTTATGGCCTATCATACGAATTTTTGTACTTTTTTCAAACGTCATATACTTTATAAGTACATAAACATGAATAGGTATTGATTGCAATTTAAAATTTACGCATTTGCACTTATATAAAGCCTATTTCAACTATTATTAGCCAAAGGAGTTTGTAGAAACGCTTAAAAGGAGTATATAATGAAGTTTACGAAAACCCTTAAACTTGATTTCCGCAAAGAAAACGATTTTGCAATTGCCTTTTCATAACTTATTTTATGTCGCTCTTGATGCTTAATCTTTTTTTCTTAAATCTTTAATCTAACAATTTCTGTAAAATACATTTAATTCTAAATATCTAAACAAAACAACAACTTTGTATCGAAATTTATAAGTTTATGTCTAATCTAATTGGTTTTCAGCCTTAAATTAAGTGTTAGAAGGTAAATGGAGTTATGTTCTCTATGTAGTTGCATGTGTAAAAAAGGGGCTATAAATTAGGTTCACATACGAACCTGAATACAAATATAAATTTATTCGTTTTCTGTTAAAAGTAGAAATCGCTTATTTTAATATTAACACTAGTAAGAAATAAGTATGTATAAAATTCGAATTGAAACAAGAAAAGATATAAACTATGAAACAATGGAAGTCTTCTTATTTAGTTTGAAATTGAGTAGAAAATAGAGCTATAAATTGTTCTGCTGAATGAATATGTGAATATATACAACTAACCACAAATTTATTTATTACATTATTGAAAATCAATAAAATTTGAATACTTTCTTAGCAAACAAACTGTCAAAATTTAAGATATCTCGTTACATTATTGCTTTTACGAAAAACAAGAATTTTAGTATTTTATAATATGTAGGTATAATTACCTAATCTAAGTATGTAGTATATAAGTACATACAAGTATTATATACATTTAATAAAGCGTAACAATAAAACCAAATACCTAATCGTATGTACAAATTCATACTGTGATTGTGAATAATTCAGAGCACTAAAAGCAAAATGGAATAATATGAAAAAAAGTTCAATATCATAATAAATGTAGTGGAATGGAGATCGGACTAACACACCGAAAACGTCAGTATATTTAGAGGGTCAGATTCGTGCAGGGTATTTTATTTTTAACAATTTTTCAAATATACGTTTTGTATATAAACCTTGTATTGAGATCACTAAACGTAAAAATGTAATTTTTGTAAAGTGACTACTGAATTTATAAAAAACGTGTATGATTTTTGATTTTCAAAAACACTCCAATCAGTTGTAATTTCCACATCGTTTCATTTGATTCATTTATATATTTATTAATATTTCTTATTCAGGACAGTATAATTCCAAATTGAATGACAGCTTTTCGATTCTAAATATTGGTTTAAACAGCTTCATGGGAGAAATTTTCAATTTAATTTAAACGTACAATTTTATTGTGCTTTTATAACTAAGTACATTTTTCAAAATAAAATATGAATTTCTTGTTATTAAAATTTAATAAAACAAATACGGGCATACTTTAATACAAGCTTATATGCATTTATGTTTTTTCAAGTGGAAATAAATCATATAAGATACATATTATACCTAATATGGAATATACAACGTCTTTTTTTGTATAAAATTCAACTTTCTGCTTTAAATCAAAATAAGAAAAACATTTTCTGCTATAAATTTTCCAGTAAGTTTTTTCACGTGACAGTTTCAAAAACTTTGAATCATCCAAATGTGTAAATAAAGGAAAAATATTATAATTACAATTCTTGTAAGTATATTAAAACTCACTGGAAAAATGCAAAATATTCATTCTATGAATAAAAAACTGGGAGGTTCTTTTCTTGTTTTCTTGAATAAATGGCATTATTATGCATATGTGTTGAACATGTGCATGAGAAATTCGAAATTTCTTCACAAAACACCAAACCCATAAAACGCAAATCAGCAATCCTCTACTCTGTACACACAACTGAGCCCAAAAAAAACATTTTGCCAGTTTTTATTTTTTTATTTCACAATAAAATGTTACAAAATGCAAAATATAAACAAAACATTCAAGTCAAAATTCAGAACTCTTGTTTCAAACATACTTTTTTTATTGAAAAAGACAACAAAGCTCAGCATAATACTCATTATCTATTTAATACAATTTTTATGCAATAAGTGCACAAAAGATATAGCCTAGTTTATAGTAGTTTTTAGTGTATGTAATGTTGTGCATATTATACTGTTGAAAATAAGTTTTATCTTCATTGTCCATTAAAGGATTAACTAATTCTTTAGAGATTTTCTGCTTTTCTGCACATTGCCTGACGCAGAGTGATATTTCAGTTGAAAACAGAAATAATTGGTATAGAGAGGACGCTTTCTACCAAAAGTACCAAATATATAACAAAAATATACAATTTACAATGTACTAAATTAAAATATTGTTTCAATGAGTACAGTATCTTGTAATTTTTTATGAAATTTGTTTGAAAAGCATTTCCATGTAGCAAAATCCGTTTTTTATTTGTAAATGCATACGTAATTAATAATAAATCTTTCAGGAACATGGCCTGTTGATGGAAATTTAACTTTTTAAGTACAGTTCTTACCTTTATACTTTATTGTTTGTTTCATTTAAAAGTTTGTTCATCAATGAGCTACTTTCAATCAATTACCAATTTACTTCAATCCGATTCAAAAATTATTTAGAAAAACCTGCACCTGCAAGAAATTTGCAATTGGGGTGGTACTTCATTAAAATATAAATAGCAAATTTTGTTAAAATTTGAATAAAAAGAAATATGAAAATATGTTTCATGAAAAGTTTTATAGTTAAATGTACCTCATAATTGTGGTTGTAATTTCAGCACTCTACTTTTTAAAGCATTTTATCTATGGGAAAACATTTCTTTAGAATTAACGCGTTTGCTTTGCAATTTTTAATATTTTAATTTTAATTGGACATACAAATAAAAAAAATCCTTAAATACATACTCCATTGTTATTATATATTGTTATAAGTCCAAGGTCTTACATTACTGACAAAATTATTGGGACTATAAATAAATTGGCATTTGCCCAAAAAGATAATCCAGGATCACAATTTGCCGCAAAGCAAAGAAGGAATACACATTTTAACGAACTAAAATATAATACAAACACATATACACACACACTAAACAAGTTTTCAAACTTATGTATGTAGTTGCAAACTTTATACCAAAAGTTATTATTATTCTTTCCTATACAATTTTGTAAAAATTAATGGATATATATTTTATTAGTCTATAATAATACTTTTAATATGCGACCTAAATTCTCTATATACATCAGACAACTTAATTTATTTTCAAAATTTTCAGATTTTGAACCCTTTTAAAGTTTCTCTTTGTATATTAATAATATGTACTCCTAAATTGTTCAATTCGTATTCATAAGAATTTTCGCAGTAAATTAATGTTATAAATAATTAATAACACATATTTAATAATTATAAAAACAATTGAGCTTTCTATCCATGATCCTGAAAACTCACTATAAAAATTTAAATATTTAAATGAAACTCTATTTTAGTTTAAGATTGTAATAACTTTTAAAAAGACTT
>SSSI01008117.1:0-27729 GCA_004796505.1 Oryzaephilus surinamensis | reverse complement strand
ACTAAACAAGTTTTCAAACTTATGTATGTAGTTGCAAACTTTATACCAAAAGTTATTATTATTCTTTCCTATACAATTTTGTAAAAATTAATGGATATATATTTTATTAGTCTATAATAATACTTTTAATATGCGACCTAAATTCTCTATATATATCAGACAACTTAATTTATTTTCAAAATTTTCAGATTTTGAACCCTTTTAAAGTTTCTCTTTGTATATTCATAATATGTACTCCTAAATTGTTCAATTCGTATTCATAAGAATTTTCGCAGTAAATGAATGTTATAAATAATTAATAAATAATGAAAACTCATTATAAAAATTTAAATATTTAAATGAAACTCTATTTTAGTTTAAGATTGTAATAACTTTTAAAAAGACTTTTTAAACTTTTATTTTTTCTCAAGTTTTTTCATTTATATGATTAATTCTTACACTTTATTACAAGACAAGAAAGTGTAATATTTGAGAAATATTATAAGCTAATGGCGATTTTAATACAAATAAAAAACGGTGCCAAATATTTCAAGCTCCAATTGTAATAAACACAACAAGAAATGGGGCGAAAATATATAAAAAGTATTTAATAAATTTTCTTAGCACTTACATTTCTCCTGGGTAAAATAAAAACTTTATTTTAGAAAACTAAAATATAATGTGCAAAAATTCATTCGGGTACAATTTAAATTGAACCGAAATATGCAAAAAATACGTTGAAGATGTTACTGAAAGCGCGTTGAATATAATGTATAATGACGAATTTTCAGAGGCCACGCAAACCGTCTGATTGCGACTGCAGCTTCCCATCCTGATACAGACATTGTCCTCTCTATATGGGCTTAAACAATTCAAGCCGGCGCGTTCAGTACTTTTACACATCATTTTTACTAATTCAAAGAGTCGTTTTTTGGTATTTTGATTTCATCCTAAATTTAAATTCCAATTTTAATCAAAATTTGAAAATTACAAATCAATTTTAGCCAATAATTAATTAATATAAGAAAATTTCAATAAACTTTTTTCTTGTTCGATATTTAATTAATTTTAAATATGAGCATGATTTAATTATAAAATAACATTATTATACATGTAAGTAAATATTTCTACAGAAAATACAATAAAGTATCAATTATATATTGTACAGGCGTATTGTTGTTTTAAAATTAATTATTTAGTAAAAATTGTATAAGAAAATTAAAACGCAAACCATTATAATTTTTATATATAAAAATATCGTCTTTCATCTCTTTAATTACTAAAATGGTACTCTATGTAAATGTACAGATAGCTTAAACATCTACACAGTTAAAATAGTGTGCTGCATTTTGTGTAAAACATTTTATTATTCTATTTCCGGAAAAGTTGATCAAAGGGAAAATTTAATTGTCATGTACCTGTCGTATGAGAGACAAAAAGAAATGAAAAATGTGGAAACTTAATAAAATTAACGAAGTGAAACCTTACAATCAGGTCGCCGGACCCTGAAAATATTGAACTAATCAATCAGTTTAACGGCAGGTCTTCAGTTCGTTTATATACGAGTACATATAGATTCATGGTTTAATTGAATTTATTTTCCAGATGTGAATTTCGTGTTAACAAGCACCTTTCAAAATAATTTAAATGTATCGTTGTACTATATAATAATAATGAAAGCCGAAATTCTATTTATTGTTTGGATAGTTATTTTAGTGAAACTAACGTTAACTACAAACGAATGGCGAAGTACTGTTGTGAATAATGATGATGAAACGAATCTCTTAAAGAAAACACAATATACGTCAAACAACTACCTTAAAAGGGCCATCACTACAAAGTTGGAGGCTGAAAACTTTATTATTTTAGAGAAATGCATGAAAAGTTTTCGAGAAATTCAAATGCAACCATTATCCACTGACAACAACAATACGAACAACTGCTGTTTAACAACAATCTGCTCGCAACATGGTTATTTAAACAATAAAAATAATAAAAGACAAGATAATGATGATGGAACTACAGAAAAATACGAAAAAATCAAGAAATTATGGTTCAAGTTATGTAGTGAAAATACCGTTTATTTGTTTAAGGAACAGTTAAATGGATGCTGTACGAAACGTAATAATCTATATAATGACGTAAACAACAACACAAATTTTCACAACTGTTATATTACAGATTCTTATAAAGAAAAGCTAACTATACAGTTAACAAATTGCAGTAATGCAAACTTTCTACCAAAACCACCAATAAACGACGAAATGGAACAGATAAATTCCAGAATCGCTGGAGATTTTAAAAGAATAATAACAGATAGGTACGTATTCAAACGAAAGTTTTAATCAGATTAATGACATTCCGATAGTAATGTAGATGCAATAGTAGTTAAATTTTGTATTCACAAGCAAATACCTACTTTTAGAATTGTATATGTATGTAAAATAATAAATTTTGAGATTTTAATAACCATAATATTATTTATCCTTTTTATTCGACTTTAATATCTTTTACGTTAAAATGATGTCCTAATTTTTATTCAATTCTTTGTGGTGCTTTTTATTAGAAAATCCCATCTTCTTATAATAAAGGCTTTGAGGAGAATCTTGGCATTATATAATCGTAAAAAAGAGGCATTTTTATTCTATTAACGATTATTCTAATGTTTATGATATAATCCAATTATAATAGTACATTTTTACTTTAACATTCACATGATACATTTTATGTATATGGGTTAGCTATCGATTGCCTTTGGCACTTCAATGGAAACGTTATTATAACAAGACGTACAATTTTATTGAAATCTTTTAAAAATTTGTCAATAATCCTGGAAATCTCTAACAGCTAATTTGTATGTTACAATATAACAAGTTGTTACGGAACAATATAAAAAAAATTATAATTTGCTTGAGTACAATTTAGAATTTCCTATTTTACTTATTAATTTAGCGACTTCTTCAGCACATCCAATACTTAATGTAATTCCGCTGCCACCGTGACCGTAATTATGTATAATATTAGCCTTTCGTCCATTGATTTCTCTGCATTCCAATTCTAATCTAACTTCCTTTCTCCCAGGTCTCAGACCAACTGAATCACTTAAAATATTCACACCATCTAAAGATGGAACAATTTCACAACAATCCTCTATAATACGCTCTTTATCGTATTCATTAACACGTAGATTATAATCCACTTGTTTAGTGCCACCCAAAATAACTGAATTTATATTTGGTATTATGTAAGTGGACTGTGGCCTATCAACAATGATTGTATGGAACTGCCATGGAGCCTGAACTCTGCTTACTTGACCCCTAATTGGATATAGGGTCGTGTCCGGTACCAAACTTTCCGAACACAAGCCAGTACAATTAACAATTACATCGTAATGACTAAGTTCGTCAAAGTTCTTTATCTCTTGCGATTTAATTTCACCACCATTGGATATAAACTTCTTTTCTAAGTATGGTAAAAAACTTGCTGCTTCCCACGTAAACGAAACGAATACAAATCCGCCAGTTAATTTTCCAGAAGGATAATGCTTTTGCCATTCAATCAATTGTTTTTCACTTAATTTACAATGTCCAAGTGTTAATTGCAACCAATCTGGATAAACGAAATTCGTATCTTCAGATAAATTCACGATTGGTTGAAGTGAAATTCCAGCTTCTTTACTTTTTCCTAAAATTTCTTACTTGTTATATATTCAGGTCGAAATTGTTTTTGTTTTTCTACCTTCAAGCCACAACTTCTTGACATAATCAATTGTTGCTTTAGACCATTGGGCTATTTTATCTTGTGGCGTGTTTTCCATTAAATAGGGCTCGATTAAACCGGCTGCCACATCGCCAGTCGTGTTTGGACTTAAGTCCTTTGTGTAGATTGTTATTTTAACTGACGAACCAAAAACTTTTTGGATTTCCAATGCACTAGTTAAACCAATAACGCCACAACCAATTACAGCCACATTATACATCTTGCTTAACAATAACAATTAATTTAATAATAAATTATTCAAAACTAACACAACAAGGCAATTATCAAATAATTGTATATATTTATAAATATAAACTTTTAATGTGTTTATCTTGGAGGTCAAATCAAATCGAAATTAAAAACATTTATTAATATTGGGCTATAGATTTTAAAATACTCGTAATATCAGTATGTTATCCGAAAATTTTATACATTATTAAAAAAGTATTCTCGATTAATTAAAGACAAAGGGACTATCATAAAGTTCTGATTTTAATCAAATGATAAATGATATTAATATGCATACAGTTTCAATATCACGGGAGTATTAAAGACAGTTTAATTCAACCAAATATAATCTTGATTTAAATTATAGCAATGAGACCAGACCGTCTATTAAATATGAAAACAAGATTCACTTTGAAAAAAGAAACGCTTATTTGAAATGGTTAGAACAGATGATTTCAACACGTGTTATATTTATTGTAAAAGTCTTCAACAAAACTGTCAAAAAACTTATTATATGAATGTGTATTTTTCACTCTTTCAGTTGTAAAACTATTCTATTTTCCATTCTAGGAGCGCAAATTCTACAAAAGGAGGAAATAAGTTTTCCATTTGGGCCACAGCTCCGACAGTGGCGTCATTCAAATCTGGTCCAAATACAACAAAAACGTCAAACTCTTTAGTAATAGAAGATAAGAAAATTAGATTGGAAAATATCAACGAAACGTCTTCAAGCAACTCTGTGGGTCTGCAATTCTTAGATGTTCCCAAAGGGGATGATATGCGCATCTATGACCTTAGAATCGACAAAGAAAACTACTTGTTATTCGAAGCCTTTTCCACTTTAATGGGATATTTACTACCAACAGAATTTCCTACAGGTAGATATATATGTAATAGCATTTACTATTATTTACAAATAATATTGTGTGTGTTTGCTTTTCATTTGATTTCATTTTGTTGTGAATTGTTATTAAAAAAATACAATAAACAATACAATACAATAACTGAACAACGACTGATATTCAAAAAATAAATTAAATATACACTGACAAATATAGATAATAACAATTTTATCAGTACATATTGGATGTTAAAATATGAAATAATAAAATATACATAAAATGAAATACACATTGTGAAAAATGTCTAACTATTTCCAGATGTATCCTTATTATGTTTCAGAACTGTTAAACGATTTTTTTAACAAGAAATTGCCAGCTCATGTACTACTCTTTCAGGTAATTCGTTCATTCATTTTTTAATTAACATTGAAATAGTTTCTTTCCACCTATAAAACCTCTAATGAAAGCTTAATTACATCCTACCTTCAAAAGAAAGTAAAATTAAGCTAACTTCAATTCCTTTGAAATAATGTAAATTTTTACTTTTCGCAAATGAATAAAGAATGCAATTCTAGATTGCATAGAATTCTTCAAAATCAAAATAGGTACTTATGTACTCATAAAAATGAAATACAAAATAGAAAATGAAGAAATAATATTTATTTTGTATTGTAAAAAATAAAAAATCCACTACTGAATATAGAATTTCATTTGTAAACTTCTTTGTGGCAAGCGAAAAAAATCACGCTAGAGGATAAAATTATAGGGATTTCCCTTAAAATGGGCGGGAACGTATCCAAGCCCCATTTAATCCGAAAATCACATTAGAACGTTCAAGAATTACATTATTGCCTAATGGCTAATGGAACACTCATATATTACAAGTTAATGTTACGAACAAAAAAAAATAAGACACACACCAATATGTAGCCAGATGCTAGTTGAATATTCAATAAATAAATGAATTTTATTACAGATTTTAAAGGTTGAAATAGTTGTTGTGATATGGGTTTTAGTATGGGGTACATTGGCGATTTGTTTGCCTGTAGCAGTTGTACTGTATTTGTGTTGTACTGGCAACATTCGGCATTTGCATGAGGATGGTTCTATAAATCTTAGAGACAGATGTACTGAAAACATGTTGGGATTTCTTTTACATGTTTTACTTATATTACTTTTGTAAGTACGTGTAATATATATTTATGTATATGTAATACTACAAGTATGTATGTACATAACATATACTTACGTACCTTTGTATGCAGTATGCACCATAAAATTAAAATTTCTCGTGTACAACATGTGCTTTATTAAAGCATTGTTTGAACTCTGTAAAATAAATATTTTCTAGAGAGCATTCTATACTTCATAAAAGAGTTAATTTTTTAAAAACATGTCAGAAATCTATTGCACAATTCTTTAATTTTATAGACTTATCTATAACAAAAAAGTTGATAAGAATCTTCTAGGAAGAAATTAAATGAATTTGATCATAAACTTTGTTCATTTATAAATGCATAATAACAATTTTGATAAATATAAAAGTCTTCAGTAATCTATTTTTTTATTGAGTGCGATAAACTATTGAAAAAGTTGTCTCCTATTTTTGTAGGTGCCCTATTATACTTATCATTGCTGGAAACGAGCAAATATCTAGGTCGATCGAAAAAGCTCCGTTTACGACGAGTCTTTTATACGAAGATATTAACACGTTTATTAGAAACACCCATATGCAGATATCTTTTGTGACTACATCTTCAACAGATATCGCTGTAGAAGCCATCAGAAAAGATTTAGAAGGTAACATGAATCACATGAAAAAAGATTCATAAAAAAGGTTTCGTGGTTACATTTGTGATAGTATGGGTAATAAATTTTTCAGCTGGTAATAAAAACTGAATCCCTTATAAAATCGCAATAAAATGATTAGTTGTTTTCAATAGAATTTTTCTATATTGTGTTTATAATGGAATAAATGTCAACAGAATATCACATACTCTATAAATTCGTAATGTACCTACACATGTTCCTTGAAATGTAATTTCATTTCTATTTTCTACGTTCTCTGTTATAAACCTAGATGTGAGAAATCTTCTTGGAAATCCATACCAGAGTGAACTCTCCTCCGAAACAGGAATCGATGTGGCTTTGGACGCATTGGATGAATTAAAAATTAGTACGTGTTATTATATATATCTATATTTTCCACTTACATGTAATTCAAAATGGAATTTCTATTCAGAAACGGCACAGGTAACAAATCTAGTAACTGAAATACTGAACGAATGTTCAGCTGCCCAAAAGGCTACAATCGTTTTACAAGAACAACTTAGAGAAATTGCTCGACAACTTAGTATAGCCAGACAACAATGCAGTCTCAAGGATCGGCCCTTGTGTTATACTTTGCAATATTCTGGATTTGATGTCAGTTACATGACTGATAATGTAAGTTATTAAATAAAGTTAAGTAGATGATGTTTTATGAGGTCGACTCATATTTCACTGCATATATTTATTGATTGAAGACTATAATAAAAATATTGACAATGTAATTGAGCATTACAAAAATATTAGCTATCTGCGTAGAACCTCTTTGTAAGATCAACAAAATTAATTATATTGCCATATTATTTACACATATTGATTTGATAGTATGTAGTTATAAAATATATTATATATATACAAATACATATATACTTAACATATATATTTATATAAATCAAGAATCCAGTAAGAGTCGAGTAAGAATCAAGTAAATAAAATCACTTTCATAAATTATTTTTAGAATATTTCTAATTTAACAAAGTTTTATGTATTAATTCCATAAAAACCTCCACAGTATTGTAGATTTCATTTTCTTGAAATATTTTCAAGTAAATTAATGCAAATTAGAGCTTTCGGTGTAATTTTAATGCCTAAAAGTATGTACTTATAAATGAAAGAACTTGTGGTTGTGGCCATTGTAAAATATGAACAAGATTAATATTTGTCATTTTTAAAATAAATATATATATGAACAGTGGTAAAAAGTTTAAAAAGCAAAATATATTTTCATCTAAATTTTTATTCCAAATTATAAAATTAAAATATTTTTAACGCATCCTCTAATAAACAGTACAATATATAATTTGAATATGAAATGGAGGGTTTTTGCGTTATAGCTAACGAAAACCATTGTGTCGTGTACAAAATATGATAGATGATATTTAGTAATGCGTAATGCCCATGCATATAAGGGGGTTGAATATAGGCCTTCTAAGGCACAATATACACATAACTGTCTTTTAACGATAATCCAATGTTATCTATAGTTTCTGATAATTACATATCTAGATGGGATACGGTGCTAGCTAGCACCACCGATTTAATATTATCATGTTCAGTTACCATTGCATACTATTATTATATTATTATGTGTATGTGTGTGGGTGTGTAGTTTAATTGTAATTAATTTCAGTCCTTTGATAAGCCAAATGCAGCGCATAGTTGCACCCCTATAATCTTCCTTGAAATCGTTACTGTTAAATTCGAAACATTTACCTATATACATATAATCAAACTTTTTTTTACTTATTATTCGACAGTATTCAAATGATTCGAAAATAAAACAATTGCATCAAATGGGTATGGAGAAAAAATTCAATATGAGTATTGAATTTGCTCATAAAGCTTTTGTTGAAGTACCTGAACGAGTTTCTTTGCAAGTTGCTCAATCTATTTCAGGTAAGATAGTGTTTACATTGTTTTCATCAGAGTATACTAAAGTATATCATTATTAAATTCAGTTTAATAATGCACAAGTATATCAGTGTCTGAAATAAATTAGCTGAAACTCGTATAAAGATAAATGATTTTATTGTTAAATTTTAATTTATTGCACATTTGAAATTTTACTTGAAAAACATAATTAATCATTGTAATTGTTATTACATATTAAATTAAAGTGCTAAATTGGTGTTATATTTTTTCTGCCTTTCAGTAAATCATTTTTTTAATTGTATTTTACAATAGTTTGTAACTCCATTTAAAAAGTTTCACGTTCTTTAATGTATTGCCAGACATTAAAACTAAAAATTTTATATAAACGAATTATAAATTTTATTTTTTACTTCTTTTCCATTAGACGAAAAATATATAAGTTTGTTATATTATTACATATTTCCTTTATATCATTTCTTTTCCCAATATAGATATAAAGACATTATTGAGTCGAAGACGTACCGAAGTATATAAATCCACACATGAGCTTGATATACTGACGAGATCTCTATCTGAAAGCGTCAGCAAATCAGAGGAAATCATTTCATCATCAGTTGCGAAAATTGATGATTGGAATACATGGCAATGGTTAACAGTTTTGGGTATGTAAGTTTAATAAAATGTACACATTTTATTATAATAAATCTCAACTACTAGTATTTTAAACTTTTTTAATTTCATTCATCCTTTTAAGTTTCAAGTATTTTTAAGAATTCAAGTTAAATGTAATCTAAATTCTAAAATGTATTGAAAATGACGATGGACATATGAAAATGCCTTAGTAGCCAATATAAATTATGCAGTATCTTTAGACTATGTTAAAGACATCCCATTTCACATAGCCTAGTTCTTTTGCTTGCATTCCTAAGTATCCTAAGTATAATACATTTTGCTTCGGGTTATGAATTTCCCTTCAAAGTGATTACGAACATAGAAAAGTTTTGAATACACGTATGTTTGAACTTAAAGTATTGTACTGTATATACTACTTTCCCTTGTACAAATTAATAATATAGCAATATTTTTCATTATTAAATTCTACGTGATTTATTTAATAATTCATACCGTTTAACGAAGTTTGCTTATTAATAAAAAAAATTTCAAAAAGATTGTTCCCATTTACGTGATACTAAATCGCTTCTTACAAGTTTAATTAAAATATTTATAACATTTTCCAAGAACACAGCAAGACAATCATTTAATGTACAAACTTTGTAAAAGAATCATTTTGTTTAAGATATTAATCCAAAAAAGTAATTACATTTATATAAAATAGTATCAATAATAGAGTGATTTTTTCTGTTGGAAATAGTTGGTCTGTTGTTTCAGGCATAGCGTCAATATTAGGACTGATATGGGGTTTGTTATTGTGTGGAGCACCGAGCGGATGTGGATTGTCTTCCCGAACTGTACCATTTCTCATATCTGGCATAGGATTGTCCTCAGCAGTGTGTCTAGTTGTTTGGAGTTTGGGTACAATGACGTTTTTGCTTGGAGGCCATGGACAATCTCTACTATGCCAACCTCTTTATGATACCCCCCATTATACAGCCCTAGCAAACACTCTGAATACAGAGGGAATTTTCTATGCTGGAGGCGGTTTTTTCTACCACTTCAATAACAAGGCGAATGACACTCTTAGAATTGAGCAAGTGTTGAAGTGAGTGAGTTTTGTTGTCACATGAAAAATGTATTATTGTTGATGTAAAATCAGTTCTAAATTTCATCATACTTTTTATTTGTTTGGCATAATTAAATGATCAAATTTTACTATTTTGCAGAGATTGCCAACATGATCAACCAGTGTATACAACTTTCCATTTACATAATCATCTAAATGTTGATAAAGTAACAAATTATAAAACGTGGAAAGACTTTGAATTGATTTTGAAAAATTTATCGTTTTCTAATAATATAAATTTGGAAATATTAAGTCCATCGTTGCAAATCAATTTGCAAGTTTTGGCAAGTTTAACAACAATTAATTTAACAAGCCATCGTGAACAAGTGTCTGGACCGATAACAAGACGTGATCTCGGTTCATTTGCTGACCAACTAAACTCTGTAGCCAGACAACTAATTGATCCGATTAGTTCACGGAAAATTGACAATGTTGCATTTTTAGTTAGAAGAGTAGTCAATACTGACATGAACAAATTAAACGAAATACGTAAAAGAATTATTTATAAAATAACATTATTGGAAGTTCTTTTACAACCATTGAATAAACAAACAAATCAATCTTTAGCACATCTCAAAACTATACAGTTTTTCATCGATAACAATGGATGGAAAATTGCTGATAAGGTAAACAAATTTTACGAGAAAAACTTTAAGCATAAACAAAAATAAAACAATATAAAAATTGAGAACATGTTTCATTATAATTTATTTGGTTTTACTTAAACGCGTGAATTTACTCGAATGCAATGGAACGTGTTAAATTGAACTGATTTATCTTTTTGTGAAATCATATTTTCCGGTGTAGAATGTATACGGTCAAATAGTGTGTAAAAGTTTTCAAGAAACTTTATTTTATGTTTTTCTTTTATTCAATAATACCTATACCTATAGAGAGTATGCATTGGTGTGAAAAACTTATTTTGTTTGTGGAAACAATTTAGATATTGTGTAAACAGAAAAATAAAAAACTCGACTTTCTAAGAACAAAATTAGGAAAAAATGAAATAAAATTACACTTGAAATTGTTTTAGGTAACGAGTGCTTTCATTTCCCGAATTGAAACAAATTTGCAAGAGCTGTATAATAATGTTAATTTGAAGGTGACTAAAGAAATAGGTAAATGTCGTCCGTTGTGGGAAATTTTCCATTCCATCCGTTTTTATCTTTGCAAATTAATTGTGGATCCAATGGTAATAAACTAAACAGGATATTGACGTTATTAAAAGAAAAATTTTTGTAGAATGCAATTGCTTTCTCGTGTTTTTTTCTGATTTTACTATTCCTAATCATTTCACCAGTTGTACTAAAACTGGTAGATTATTACCAAGAGTCCAGTGAAGATATATTATCCTCGATTTCACATAGGTAAGCGTACCTATATAAAACATTTAAAATCGAATTTATATCCGCAAGAATGAGATTTTTCTTTATTACTGGTATAATTATTCAATGAAAATGTGACTTTTTTATGTTCACCGAAATCGTTTTAGTAATTATGTAGTATTCCAAGGGAATAACGTTTTTTACTTAAATAAATTCTTGGATCTACAACAACGTAAATTATATATCTGCGAATATTCAATTAAATAATGTTTTATACATAAATAGAATCATGGTGACTTATACATTATAGAAATAATTAAAAACTCGTACATAACAATTATAATTAGGAAGTTTGTTTTCGTAGAAGATCCCGAGACGGTTTAATAATAGATGACGAAGGAACTTGGGCCACTCCATCATCCACGTAAGTTTAATATAGAATATATTTACGTAGTTACAATACAACCATTAAAACTGATATACATTTTGCATATACAGAAAAGTTAATATAACATGAACTTTCAGTCCGCCAGATCCAACGGCTATTGTTTCAAGTCCTGTTGAACCACAAACTTGGGTTACTCCCAGGTAAAATTATCATGCAATAAAAATGTCACTCATTCATCATACACTTTACACACCATTATCATATTTCAACAGACAACCTTCAGAAACGCTAATACCACCTCCGCCCATCAGGTGAGTTCCATTCAATAATTTAAAGATTTCATAATACAGTTATTCAAGTTATAAAAAATAAATGAAAATTCGAGTTTTTATGTCATTCTTCAGCTACAAATTCGTAAATATGAGGCCTAAGGGAGTTGCCTAGCAAATTTTCGAAGTATTTTATAAGATTTCATTCTGATATATTGTTTCATTCAACAATTTATCAAAAGATAACAATTTTTCATTCACTCAACAATATTACGTTACCGTAAACTTTGTTTTATTTGACGTTAACAATTCGAAACGGAAATGTAAACCACATAATATATATTATACTAGTTTATATATATGTATATAAGCATATAAGTATAGAGAAAGTAGTTTTTACTGATATATTTTCGTAATATTATGATAAATCGCTGAAAGAGAAGAAATATTGATTTTGCCACCCACAACAACAAGAAATGAAAACTTAACATTAAAAACATGTAAAATTAAAAGTATTACAGGGTGTGTTTATAATATATTACATACAATTAGATATAAATCACGTGTTTTCTATAAAATCAATAATTTATTCTAATGTCTATATACATGATGAACTTGTCAAAGAAAATTGTTATAGGTATGGATTAACATTATATATTTGATCAATTTTCCTTTACACATGCTTTAACTCTTCAAAGTTATATATATACTTACTATTAGATTTACACAATACAGTAATCTAACAAGTCATTTGCAGTTGAAATTGATTAATGGAATTATTAAGGTAAACAAAAACTTGGTTCGATAATCAATAACTTTTTTATTTGTTTATAAAGCGAAAAAATAAACGGTATACTAACTAATAATTATTACTAAATTGTATAATACCTATTAATACATGTATATGATCATGTACAATATAGGTACAATTTAGTTTCTAGTGGTTTGTACCAGTAATATCCCGATTAATTAAAAGTTTCACATTAAAATTGTTTAAGTACCATTGATGAAAATTTTGAAAATTACCAATGAGAAACAGTTTGAATTTAAGCCAGTTATTTTTAGTTTTCCTACACACATTTTCCATCAAATTATTAGTGTACAATCTTTTAAAGGCCACCTTCAATATCATCAAGGATTCCATCACCAAGGTGACACATTATCGAAATTCGAATAATCTTCATATACGTATAATGAAATCTGTCTTATATTTTAGAATGCCACAATTGCCTTCACTACCGAGCATAAGAGCACCAAAAAGGTAAAATTAATTTGTAATTTACAACTAAGGTATGTACCAGTAGAAAAACACAGTGAAAATAATTTTCCTCGACTTACAATAAAATCAGAATTTACGATTCATAAAAATTGTAGGAACATACCGAAAAGTCTGTCTCATAAAAATGTTGTTAAATTTATTATGTCAACAATTTTATATTTTATAAAGTTATATTTTTCACTTTTATTTGAATTAATGGTTTAGCAATAATTTTTATCACAAGAAATTGAACAATTCTTATAAATATAACATTTTCATTTTTTAGTAAGTTGTCTTCTATTGCTGCAAGGTTGACAAGCACTAGGTAAACATCTTTATTTGATTTTTAAGAGAAATTTTGTTTATCTATTTATAATTTTTGTTCTTTACAGAATCCCCCAGATGCCTTCAGTTTCTAGAGCAAGGTCACCAAAAAGGTAATCAAAGATCAAATTTTTTATAACAAGTATTTAATAACAATCTTTGATATATTAACCTTTTTGTTTCAATATCAACTTTTTTATTACACGAAATCAATTTCGTATATTAATGTAATAGGAGCCGTAATGAGTCATTACGACTAATTGAACCTATTTGCTGGAAAACAGGGTATAGAAAAATTGCTTGTAATTTACAATGCAATCAAATAGTTTTATATGTTTCAGTTCGACAACTCCAAGAAGTTGGTTATAGAGCTTTTATGACAATAAAATATATACAACACTATGTATGCATTTATAAGTACGCATTTATTCGATTTTATTGATGATTGATTAAATACATAATTACCTATATGTAGCTAATTGACTTTTATATTATTTTTTTCTTTAATAATATGCTTTCAAAGTGTGCAATACTCGTAATTGCAAATTACTAATAAATATAATAATGACAATATTTAAAACAAGAATTATTGTTTTTTTTATAAGTCCTCATTAATATTTTAATAAGTATATAAAAATAATTAAATTAAATTTATAGTAAATAAATACATAATAGGATTATGTAAATACATAACTGGTATTTCAATATAAAATTTTAGGTCAATCTCGTGATTTACTTTAATAGAATAAATACTTTTTTAATGAAACAAAAAAATTTACTACTATTAGCTAAATTGTCAACATACGTTATATTAATTACTTATGTTATAAAATAACTGATCTGAATGCGTCCCTGTGTATTGTTATTTGGAATTATTTATAATTCATTATTCAGAGATTATGTTGGAAATGTGGAATTATTTAGTAAACTTTAAACTACATACTTCTAATGATAATATTTGCTCGTGTTATTAATCTCATTGTTCCCTAATAATCCCTTGTCTATAAGCCTCACTCTCAACACTTGACATATAAGTCCTGAGAACGTTTTTAGTCAAATATGTTATAGAACTGAAGTGCAATTGAGGCTTCCATCCAATCGGGATTTACAAACAAACAGGTCCGTCCCAAGGGATAGTAACAAGTTAGATAAGTTTTACATATCAAAGTGTTAGTTTTTAATATTAAAACTCGTATTAAATCTTTTTCGTAATAAAATTGTTTTCTTTAAACTGAATAGCTAGATGCTAGACCTACCTAAAAAATAAAACCATTATACCAGTGCATTTCATTATATATGATGTATGCAATCAAAATAATTTCCAAATATGTGCTTAAGTACTTAAATGGAATAATTTGTAATTTCGAAAACGATTAAACCAGACATCATTATAAAAAACGACTGAAATGTATGGTACAGACAGATTAATTTTAATATTCAGCAAGTATGGCACTTATAAATATGAAAAAGTAACACAGGTAAATTTTATTGAAATTAAATGTGTTGCTTTTATCGTATTTATTAAATATATAGGTATGATATTATTTATTTGACATCAGGTACCTGTTTTAACTGCACTTCATCGTTAACATTTATTTGAAATATTCCACAACAAAAAGTAATGTCCAGTAAATCAATAAAAGAATTTATTCCATTATAAAATGTTAAAACTAATTGGGAAGTTAGGAAAAATCACAGATTTCAAAATTATTAAGAAAACATCCTAAAAATGTTTATAATTATTAATTAGCAAAAATGTTCGATGATGAAATGATTTATAGGAAAAAAGTTTCAAACTTTTTTAAACCTTGTCTAACGATCGTTTGTTTCACCGAATCAATTAAAACGTATACGAGTAGCACCTACATAGTATTGCAAATACCTACTCTTGTTTGTGAAATTAAAAAATTGCAAATAATATAATAGAAAATATATGTATATTCGCACAACATATAATATGACACCGCCCTAACCCAGACCTTCAAAGAAAGCGAAAGTGGATCACACCAGAGGCATATATTGTGCAAACAAGAAATACTATAAAAGCAATCAAATTTTCTTGACAGAACATCAGTTTCACGAAAACTTTTAATCAATACACGACAAAATGGCCTTCAAAGTAAGCTAATTGAATTAAAAATTTTTCATTTATAAGAAAATTACCTTTTTTTTGTGTAGTACGTAGTCTTCGCCGCCGTTTTGGCTTACGCTAACGCTGGTTACTTGGGTGCCCCAGCAGTGGCCACCTATGCTGCCGCTCCAGCTTACGCTTCTTATGCTGCCCCAGCTGTAGCTGCCGCTCCATTAGCCATTCATGCTCCATCTGTAGGTGCTTCCCACCAAAGTGTAGTCCGTGGTCTTGGTGGTGCCCAAGCTATCTCCACTTACTCCAAAGCCGTAGACAGCCCATTCTCCAGCGTACGCAAATATGACACCAGAATCACCAATGATGCTCTCGCCGTAGCCCATGCCCCAGTTGCTGTCGCCCATGCCGCTCCAGTTGCTGCCTATGCCGCCCATGCTCCAGTTGCCGTCGCTCATGCCGCCCCAGTAGCCGCTTATGCCGCTCATGCTCCAGTTGTAGCCGCCGCTCCAGCCGCCGTCGCCTATTCCCCAGCTGCTGTTGTCTCTCATGTTAGCTTCGCTGGACTTGGTGTCAACTATGGATGGTAAATGAAAAACTTTTAGGACTATATAAATTTTACTGTAATTTATTATTTATTTAAATTAATAAAAAAAATTCAAAAGAACAATTTTCATCAGTTTTATTAGATACTCGCATGACAATATCTAGGTATATTTTTTGATTTTTCATTTATCTCCCTATATCCTCATTGAATGAGGACGAAAAGTTTGTATGTTTCGAAAAGATGTAATTTCTTTAAAGTAATTCAAAAAACTACGTACTCCTATCAATGTATGTAGGTATATACCTATAAGGTACACTAGCTAATAACTATATAAAAGATATATTATTAAATATATTATAATATATCATAGATAAAATATATTGAATAAGTTTAATAACTGCAAACTCTTTGAAGCTATGTACTTCACAAAAATTAAATATAAGAAAATCAAATTTATATCCTTTGAATTTAGATATTTCCTATATAGATTTAATGTGGATGACCATCTGTTTCATTCAAAGAAGTCATAGAGCCTCATATTTATATCTTATATTTCAAGAAATACCCAAATCCTGTTTTAATTGCTCACATTTGGAGTTAGAATGCATTTTATCCAATTTTATTAAAATGTATGTACCTATAGGCACAGAAGAGCATAAATTATATAATCTCTGGTATAAGTATACGTATACGTATAATATATATGTATTAAAATTTAAACTTATAAGCCGTAATTTTATATTTTACTTTATCTTAGTTTATTAGTATATATGTATAATGTATATATACCATCAATTCAGTACTTTGGTAGCTGAATTAAGTTTAATTAAGTATAAAATTGGAAAAAGTAACCGCCAGAAACACTTCCATATACTTATATACTCAGACGATATTCAACGTTTGCAATCACTTTAAAAATGTAAAACGTCAATCTTTTTAACTTTATAGGATATAACTTCGACTTTATTCAAACATACTAGTACAATAATGTAAGTGTACACCCTGTTGGTGTTGGTCTCTCCGATCAAGTGTATTGAAATTATAAAGCAATTCATACACGATTCAATTTTTTCGTCATTATTACTTTTATAACTTGTAACAATATGACAATTTCAAGAGTATGTAATCATAACTTGTATTTACAATCACTCTCCAACCAATACCAATTAACGTTTATTAACTTCATGACATAAGTATATTAATTTATTAGTATATAAATATATTCATAGACGCGATTTTCTTTTCGTGAGGGATTTGCTTAAAAACTTTGATGCAATTTACTTGCTATATGCTACATAGGTACATGCTTTATGCGTCAATAGAAATCATTTGGAAACATTTTCAAAATGAGGACACAAATAACTTTAAAGTCAATGGAAATTGTCACATTCCAAGAAAACCGAAAATTGTGCTTTTGATTGTTTTATTAATTTAAATAAATAATAAATTACATTGAAATTTATATACAGTCCTACAAGTTTTCCATTTACCATCCATAGTTGACACCAAGTCCAGCGAAACTAACATGAGAGACAACAGCAGCTGGGGAATAGGCGACGGCGGCTGGAGCGGCGGCTACAACTGGAGCATGAGCGGCATAAGCGGCTACTGGGGCGGCATGGGCGGCATAAGCGGCTACTGGAGCAGGGGCGGCATAGGCAGCGACTGGAGCGGCATGAGCGACAGCAGCATGGGCGACAGCAACTGGGGCATGGGCTACACTGAGAGCATCATTGGTGATTCTGGTGTCGTATTTGCGAACGCTGGAGAAGGCACTGTCTACGGCTTTGGAGTAAGTGGAGACAGCTTGGGCACCACCAAGACCACGGACTACACTTTGGTGGGAAGCACCAACAGCTGGAGCATGAATGGCTAATGGAGCGGCAGCTACAGCTGGGGCAGCATAAGAAGCGTAAGCTGGAGCGGCAGCATAGGTGGCCACTGCTGGGGCACCCAAGTAACCAGCGTTAGCGTAAGCCAAAACGGCGGCGAAGATTACGTACTAGAAGAAAAGCATATAAATATAAGTTATGTATTTTATTAATAGTTAAATATAGTTTTTCTTACTTTGAAAGCCATTTTTGTTTATGGTTCTTTAGTGTTTTAAGAACTGATACTGTTAATTTGAAATTTCATCGTCTTTTATATACGAAATTATAGGTACCCCCTATTATTACGTAACAGATTGACTTCATGTGATTTTTATTATGAATGGTGATCCACTTTCGTTCTCGGTGAAGGTCTGGGTTAGGGTGCGGACACCACCTTAGAACAGCAGCTACTTAAATGTGATCGATTTTTTTGTTATTTTTTAAGGACACCATGTATTTCACAACATCTTTAATACAAGTAGGTATTTAATATTATGTCACAGATTAGGTATTATGTTGTATTCATAATTTCGTAGACATTTAAAATTTGCAATTTATTCATTGAAACCTCATCTGACATTATTTTCTATTGCATATTATGATTTTTTTCCTTTTTTTACGTTATTCTTTTTGTACAAAACTTTTAAAGTTGATTTTGTATAGCCACAGAACCTTCCAGTATAAAATAATTACATTACATTGTTAACTTAATCGCATTTTTCGAGAACAAACTTTTGACCTAGTTCTTAAGCTAATAATTATATATTCTGACAAAAAAATTTAAAACTGCATTTATGTATGTATCATATATGTATTTTCAATTTCCATCACTTATTGGAAATTTGGAATATTTTTTAACAGCATTTTTTGCATTTACGATATTAATATATATTACGTATCCGAATATTTACATATTGTTGATTACACATTTATATCTTGATAATAAATTAGGTGTATATTTTTCCTAAGTCAGAAATTTGATCATACGATAAAATTATATCTAATAACACCCGGTACTTTACATAACTGTAAATTTTGTAGAGTATTATTTAGTTTTATTATAAAGTATTAAGTATATTTTAAAAATTAAAATGAGTGTCGGATTATTCATAGTGTGCATCATAATCACAATCTCTACTATAATCACATTTTACATTTTGTTCACAGCAGGGACTCCTTCGTATCCAGGAAATCTGCCAAAATCGAAAGGTGAAAATAAAAAAATATTAAAATCTGTTGTTTTTAAGAATTATTTAAATAATACTCGTACGTAACAATGTATGTACATTTTCTAGATTGTATATTTTCGATTTCAAATTTGTCCACGAACTACCCACTAATTTTACAATCAAATAATATCGATTTCTTCTATCCGGACTTTGGTACTAGAAATATAACAATGGCAAAAGGTGATTCAATTGAATTATCGTGTCCACAGTCTACATTATCTGCCACAAACACCACAACAGCTACAGCAACATGTCAATCCAATTTAAATTTTAATATAAATGGATGCATTGTCGCAATTAATAATATCACTTGTGTACAAACCCCGGCAAGTATAGCCCGTTATACAGGTGAAAAATGCTCAACTTCAAATATTAAAGAAATAGAAATTGGTTTTAATATAGATACAAATAGATTTTTAAGAGTAATATCAATTTGTTTTGATGAAACAAATTTTGATACTGTATATTCTATGTATAATTTGACAAAATTCATTCAGAGCTATGAAACTAATGTGAATCGTCCAAGTTTTACAGAAGGGAACTTTTACAATTTAAGTGAAAAATTAAATAATTTATACACTAAGAAAAATCAAAAAATAAACATAAACAAACAACTAAATTTAGCCGAAGATTCGGAATTAATTATCGCATCTAGTAATTTTTACTTAGCAAAAGGGCATCTCACTGCAAAAACTGATTTTGTATATGCACCTGGACAAATTGCAACATTTTATTACATTAACGTTGCACCACAATGGCAAAATTTTAACAGTATGAATTGGAATAAAATTGAAAATAGTGTACGTTCATTGGCAAACACACGTGAATTAGATTTAGTGGTTTATACAGGAATTTTTGGTACATTAAAATATAATAATACGAATGGTGATTACGTAGACCTGTATTTATAATATGTAGATGAAAATAATAATCATGCTGTTACAATTCCGGAACTTTTTTGGAAACTTGTTTATGAACCAGAGTCGGAAGCAGCTTTGGTTATTTTTGGAATAAATAATCCATATATTGCTGATACAACTTCAAGTATTATTTGTAGTGATATTTCGAAAAATATTGATTGGTTGCCAACAGGTAGAGATAATGTAACAGCTGGATACATTTACAGCTGTAGTTATGATGAAGTTGTTGGAAAAATTCAATATTTTCCTGTAATTGACGTGAAACAGATATTAAATTAAACGTATATTTTATTTTTATTTAATCATAATGTAAATTGAATGAAAAATATAATGAATAAAAAAATTATTGAAGATACAAAAGAACTACTAATTGTAGGCAGTATTATTAATGATATTATTAAAAAAATACAGTTTAAATTCTTGAAAGTGTTGTTTGAATACTTCGTAATTTATTCACTAAATAATCAGTATTTGGTTTACTGTACAAAGTAGACAATAAGGCTGCTACACAGTCTTGACACAAAGCAGTTATTTTCCTCCTAAAACATTATTGATACTTAAGAGAATACAAAATAATATAAAACCCACTTTTCTACGCTATTATATCTCTCGGAATCATTTGTAAATACAGTCATAAGAGAACAAATCGCTTCAGCCAAATAAAATTCATTATTAATCACTTGCCACAACTGGTCTTGTGATGACAAAGAAATTAATCTAAAAATAATATTATAGACAAACAATTTGTTTTTTTACTTATTGTTAAACACTATACTTGCTATATACTTCAACTAATTTTTCAAAGGGAATATTAATAGACACCAAAGTACGCACTACTAAATCTTGATCTCCTTTCAATTTGCTATTAATTAATTCTAATTCTTGAACAATGTACTCTGAAAAATCAATAAAGTAAAAAATGTAAAAAAAAATACAAAGTCTTATAAACCTAATGGCAAACAATTGCTAGAAACTGAATATTGCCTTAATAAATGTTTAACTTTATTTAGAATTTGGGACACTCTATCACATCCAGAGCCTGAACTCTTCCTTAACTCATTAGCAATAATATCATGCCAAATATTTTTTATTAAACTAGAATCATTGTAACCCGCACAATCAATAATAGCTAATTGACATTCAAGTAGTTTAAATGGTTCAGCAAAATTTTCATACAACTGAAAATTTAAATATAACAAATTAATTTTATATCAATAGCTAAAAATTATGAATAATTACTTGAGAAACATCATATAGACCGGAATTTAATGCAACTATGGCATCAGCTGCATTTGGTATGTGTCCTTGTAGATTAACAATTGCGTCCAGTATCTGTTCTTGCACTTTTGCCACTTCCATTTTGTCTTCTAAATCACGTAAAAATACACCTAAATATGGTGCATACCCCACTTCGTCACTACTCATACACATTATAGCCCGTGCTAAGTAAGTCAATCGATCTTTTAATGTTAAACTTGTACTAAAAAAAATAAAAAATCGTAATTGCAATAAATATAAAATTATTTGACGAGTTTTTACCCAGTTTTTGATGCTAAACAATTTAAAATTTTAGCAGCCGCCGCATGATTATTATTACTTTCATAATATTTCCACAACAAATCTAGTACAATCGTATTTTCTGGATTGTGTGAAGATGTACGTTTTAAATATGTTTCAAGTGAGGGATGAGTAATTTTAATCAATTCATTTGCCATCTCTTTCACTACCATCCATTCATATAATGCAACGTGCATTAATTCATCTGGATATTCTAGTATTGCTTTTACAACTTGTTGAATAGTACTTAAAGCAGTAGATTCATTTTCTTCTGATAAATTCGTACGATTCGTCATTACTTGATCAAATTGTCTACTTTCTAAATATAAACTATCAAGCATATTTAAAATTTCTCTATACACATCCATTCTAAAATTAATAAAAAAACAGTTTTTTAATATTTTTAAATATATGTATATGATAAATCTGATGAGTTTTTACCGTTTTTGATAATATGCATAGCCTTCCTCATCGACACTACTATTCTGATTGCTATCATAAAAATTTTCCGCAATTTTTTCTGGATCGATTTTCTTTGCACAATGTCCACACAATTCAATCACAGCTTGATGTGCTTTCAATGCTACAAATTGTTTACAAATCTCATTCAAATTGAAAATATTTGCAACTGTTTTGCACAATTGTAAAGCCGATAATAACATTTCTTCCTTTTCATCAACATTTTTACATGTTCTTGTTGATTTTAGTATTTCATTAGCTTTGGACAAAGCAGCATCATCGGTTTTATACAAATTTGGACAAACTTCCATTAATTTGATACTAATCGAATCAACTGATGCATTATCATTCAAATAACTATTTATTAAAGTCGAAATTAATGTTGGACAAATATCTTGTCTGTATAAAAATAAATCTTTAAATGTGGTATTTTGTAAAATAGTTTGTTGTTGTTCCGGTAATTGACTAATCAGTAAATGAAATTGATGTTCACATAAAATACGCCACAAGCCCAAAATTTGACAACAATGAAATATAAACAACTTTAATGCATCTAGAGATTGGCGTTCTTCTATTTGTGCATCTTGCATTGTGTTTTGATGTGTTATATTTAAAGATAAATTCAAATTTGCTGTTGTATTATTAATGTTTGTTGAAAATTGTGTATTACGAAGCAAAAAATTATGTAAAGCAGATAAATTGTTTAAAATCCAAACGCAATCTTCTGCAGAAATTGAACTTATATTCTAGAAGTAACACTTTAAATTATATTTAACACTGATTTTTATACTAATACTTACCGATAATACTTTTCCATCTAAATAAACTTTATTAATGCAAAATCGACTCCATATCGGTCTTAAAATACGACCCAAATACAAATACAGTCCATTATGTTTTGCCGAAAATATAAACATTGGATTTACATCAAAAGTTGATTGTAATTGCGGAGGTGAGACTGTTTGCGATAAAACTGGACTAGTAGGAGAGTATAAATTAGGACTAAAATGATGAGCAGCCGGTGTAGATATTAAATTAGGGGAAAACGTACTTCCTGCAACTAAAAAAAAACATGAAAAACATTTAAAATAATAATTGTAAATCGTATTCATTTTACACAAAGTTTGATTCATTGGTGCTAATTTTGGTTCACCACCAAATAAGAAAAACGCCCTTGTGGCATATTCAGCGATATCAATATTCTCTTCATTCTCCAACGATGCTAAAATTAAACTTGTAGCACATGCTTGATCATTATTCAATATTGTAAAGAACGATTTTATTAATTCATTATCGTAACCGTGACTATCAGCTAATATTTGTCGTAAAATATCAACTGGACGCATTTTTAAAAACACTTGAACACCATTTGATGTTAGAACCACAAATTTCCTAGGCGGTTCCATATGTTGGCGTATTAGTAACGGTGGATCTTCTTGTAAAACAGCTGTTGGCATTACATCGTGTTTTACCTATTAAGAAAATTAATTAATAAAAATAGTCGCAGCCAAACTTAAATAATAAACAACTACTTCTGCAAACGCAAGAACTGGTCCATCCAAATTAATAGTTGTGTAAGATTCCATTAATGTAGAACTGAATGGAAACATATCAGAATTTAAACACCACAAAATATTCTTGTCTTTTAAAGATGATATCAAAATTAAATTTCTATCTTTGTAATTGGACATTTCAACACATCGTGGCCGTATTGTAATATTAGCTGAATAACCTGGTGGCAGTCGAACATGAACTAAAGTTAAAGTATAAGGTCTTTGATTTGGTTGAAGATTCGATAAACCAACAACAGAAAAATAAAATCGAACTCCAGTTTGTGAAACGGCAACTAAATTTATGTTTCCCGATTCATACGCTTCTACGGCGGAAATATCTTGAATTGGACGAAAATTCTGACTGTCTAGAGCCCTATATGAAACAATTTACAAAATAAAATATGATATTCGTAATTTAGATAAAATTTATACTTCATAATTTTCATTGCTTCATTCACCAATGTTGTTTGCGACATTTTTGTTACACGAGAAAATGAATTTCCCTTGTCGCCCATGTCGTACACTTCAATTGTACCTTTTTCTGTTAATGTATACAAAATATGTCGGCTATTATCAATGGAAATCTTTACAATACCATCTTCTTCCGTTAATGCGGCATTTAGAAAGGATGGCACAAGGAACGATAATGTACTGGTTGATAAATTAATTTTTTTACATCTTTTTCCAAACCAACTGCATTCTGCCTAAAATTATAATCAATATTGATTCATATTATTGAATATGTTTACTAATATTAATAGTTAATTACTTGATATGATATTTCAAATAAATTTCCATCTTTTGAACCTAAAAATATACGACCAGTACATGTTCCAGTAATGGTATTAATTGTAGAACCATCAGTTGGTAAAGTAAAAACTGGCTCAGGTACTAGCTGAATTTCATTGATATTGTTCGGTCCTTCCGTAAATGTTACACCCAAAACAACAATATCAACGGACGTTGCCAGTACCAATAAGTAATTAATAAAATTGTGAAAGACTCCAGGTTTTGGCTTCACTAAACCAACAGAAATTATTGTCTCATTAACACCATCGTAATATGCTAAATCGGCATTATCTTCATACGTCCATACGTAAATATCACTGTCAACAGTTAACCAAGCTCGATTAATTTCTGGAAACAGTCCCATCATACTGTGGCACTGGGCATCTAAATAAAATTTATAAAAAAGTGTTTAAACTAAAGTGGAAGAAAATGTATTATACGTGAAGTGTTGTCTACAATGTCTGCTGGTAAAGGTACATTG
The DNA here is from genome assembly GCA_004796505.1 of Oryzaephilus surinamensis. NCBI lineage: Eukaryota > Metazoa > Arthropoda > Insecta > Coleoptera > Silvanidae > Oryzaephilus > Oryzaephilus surinamensis. Next base: position 2,428 of record SSSI01008117.1, on the reverse strand, counting down.
TTGATCATCTTGATTAAAGACATATTATTTAAAGAATTTCCACCGGCACTTAATAATGGATAATCATGATCAGATGAACCGCTTCCAGTTGCTCCAATTTGAGGATTTACATTTAACAAATTTATTAAATGTGGGGCAGTGCTATCAGCTGATAAAAATTTATCAATATACCTAGCAGCTAATTCCATTTTTTGTATAGGAAATGGTATGTTTTCCATGGCTTGGGATATTGATGAATTCATTATAAAAAATATAACGCACAAAAAAACAAGAGAACCTGTAGTAAATTATAGCAGCAAGATTAATACGAAAAATAGTATAATATAGGAATAATAATATTACAGTCACAAAAAGATAAAAACAACAAAAACGCCGTAAAAACTTTGTACAACTTTAAGGCTAAGAAAAGACGTTATAATTTTGTAGGTTATGTTGATGTATCATCAAGTGTATTGTTGGTCACATTATGGCAATACTTTGTTGGCGCGAATTACCTAAATATTAAAAATAAATAACACAAGTAAAAAATTAAATCATCTTTATTATAATATATTTTAATCACTTATAATACAATCTATTTCTGACTGTTCAACATTAATAACAATGCCATCTTCTGGGTTTACCACACTATCGCTACATGTTTCTTGTTCATCCTCTTTAGAATTTTCAGTAGGTTTTTCTTTATCATTAATAACATCGGCAATTTCTTTACCTGTTTCTCTGTTTTTTTCCTCATCATTTCCGGATTCAATTATTTTGTCAAAGTCATCAACAGCTTTATTTTGTTGTTCATTTTCTGCATTATTGTGTTCTTTACTAGTTACAGAACCTCTTTCGTTTTCTTCATCAGATTCACTGGAAATAACAATTTCATCAGGTTTTGGAATTTCAATGATAATATCATCCCCTTCTTCTCCATTATCTGATTCATTCTTCTCTTCATCTTCAACTTTTATTATTTGTTCTTTTTTCGAATTTTCTAAAGCTAATTGCGAACGAATAGCCCGTGCTCGTGCTTGAAGTTCTAACAATTCTAATACACTCATTAAATTCTGTTCGTCAGTTTTAGTTTTTCCTTTATCAGTACTTGAATTATCTGCGCCATTTTTTTCTTTTTTAATCTTCTTCTTTGGTCGTTTAGACTCTTTTTTAGACACTGTGTTACCTATAATAATATACTAATAAGTACCATCCTGAAAGGAGACGTTAATTGTGTTATAAATATATTAAAACAAACCAGAATCAACATCAATTACAAAATCATCATCACTGATATCATCTAAAGATATTATATCTATAGATTGTTTCTCTTCTTCTGGATCTGTAGAACTACTATCTTCTTCTAAATTCTGACCACTGAATATATATTTTAATCGTTTATTTGAAATACCCAAAAGTTCTTCTAACAACATTGAATTAATTTCTTCATTATCATATCTCTATGTGAACAAGAAATTGTTGTTAGCGGAATGTTATTGAACGATAATTCAAAAATCATACCTGAAAACATTCTGGAGCCATACTTTTAATTTTATTGGGTTTAATAATTTTTAACACTTCTTTCATTAATTTAACTCTATCGTTTACATAATAACCTAATTCGTGTTCACTGTCCTCATCTGAATCAGAATTATTAATGAGTTTTATAAGTTTCTTTTCTTTTTTCAAAGAATGTTTCTTGCTCTTCGTATTTTGCATTTTGTTTAACAAAACATAACCACAAAAAAATGAAGTTGTCTACACGGGTAATTTACTTATACCGGTTTGTGTCTTATTTTAAATTTGAAAAAAATATTTTAGAATTATTAAAAATGCTATTTGTAATTTGTTATAAACATTACTTTATTAATAAATCTAATTATTCACATAAAATAAAATAATTATGTATAATCTTGTTAAGATGATAAAAAATAAAAATACACGTCTACAGATAACTTGAACGTAAATGGGCATGTTTTTTTTAATTAAGAAGGGATTAGGTATATTTGGGTTACCTAAAAAACCCCTTAATGTTTTCGGTACAACTTATGGTTAAATGGCATTATTTAATTTAAAAAATAAATTGAATTGAATTAAAAATTAGTTTTGGCGTGTACTCTTCAAATTCTTCAAACTGACACCAGCGCCACAGTAAGTTTGCAACAGAGAAATGTTTAACAAATGCCTAACAGATGGCAAAGGCAGTATTTTTCTCTATAGAACTATAGTTCTCTATTTTCTTCCATATTCAATAAAAACAAATATGTCTGACATGAAAGAAGAAAGTGAAACGCAAAAACAATTTCCATCGATATATACATAGTAAAAGTCGATTTTGTGTATCAGTATATTGAAATTAACAAAAATTATTAATGTACAATTGATTTTTTAAAAGAACAAAATGGGTGATGCAGAAGTACGTACAGTTGAACATTCAATACCAATCGAT